>JAUCMO010000265.1:0-18633 GCA_032399605.1 Melipona beecheii | reverse complement strand
CTGGCTGACTCAAGCCACAGCCTAGAGCCTGGCCTGAGAGCCCTGGCCTGGGCCACAGGCTCGAAGCCCTGACACAACTGAAGCCTGGCCTAGGCCTGGCCTGGGCCCTGGCCTGGGGCCTGGCCCCTGGCCTGGGCCTGAGCCTGGCTTACCTGGCCTGGGCCCAGGCCTGGCCTGGCCTGGCCTGGCCTGACACTGGGCCTGGCCTGAGCCCACAGCCTGGCCTAGGCCTGGCCTGGCAGCCTGGCCTAGGCCTGGCCTGGGCCTGGCATAGGCCTGGCCTGAGCCTGGCCTGGCAACCTAGCCACAGCACAGCCTGAAAGCCTCGCCTAGGCCTAGCCTAGAGCCTGGCCACAACCTGAGGCCTGGCCTGGAAGCCTGACCCAACTACAAACCTAACAGAGCACCGGCTACAAGCCTAACCTAAACCCTAGCACTAAGCCCTGAAGCCTGAGCCTAGAGCCCTAAGCCCACTGAGCCTAAGCACAAGCCACAAACAGCTGAAGCCTGGCACAACCCACGACCTGAAGCACAAACCTGAGCCTAACCTGAAGCCTGGCCTGAAGCCTAGCCTGAGCTAGCTACAGCCTAGCCTGAAGCCTGGCCTAGGCCTCAGCTAGCCTAGAGCCCTGGCCTAGGCCTGGCCTGTATAGGCCTACAACTGGGCTAGCCTGGGCATCCGAGCCTGGCCTGAGGCGCAGGCTCACAGGCCTGAGCCCCTGAGAGCCCTATGCCAGGCCAGCAGGCCTGCTGGCCTAAGCCTTGGCTCAGGCCTGGCTGAGCTGGCCTGAGGCTGGCTCAGGCCCCTGGCACCACAGCCTGGCCTCAGGCCTGGCCTGAAGCTACAGCCTGGGCCTGGCCTGGCAGAGCCTGGGGCTGTGCCTGGCTGGCCTGAGCCTGTCTTCAGAGCCTGTCTTGAGCCTGGCCTGAGCCTGGCCTGAGGCCCTGGCACCAGGCCTGGCACCTGCCTATGCCCTAGCTCAAGCCTGCTTGAGCCTGGCCTGGGCCCTGACCTAGAGGCTGGCCTGAGCCCTAGCCTGGGCCTGGCCTGGCCTGGCCTCTAGAGCCTGCTCAGCCTGGCTTGGCCTGGAGCCCTGGCTCCTAGCGCCTGGCCTGAAGCCCTGGGCTGGCCTGGCCCTGGCACCAGGCCTGGCCTAGGCCTGGCCTGGGCCCTGGCCTGGGCCTGGCCTGGGCCTGGCCTGGGCCCTGGCCTGGGCCTGGCCTGGCCCCTGGCCTGGGGCCTGGCCTGGGCCCCTGGCTGCTTCAAGGCCTGGCCTGGCCTGGCCTATGAAGCCTGGCCTGGGCCTGGCCTGAGCCTGGCCTGGAAGCCTGGCCTGGGCCCTGAAGCCTGGAGCCCTGGCCTGGGCCTGGCTCCTGGCCTGAGAGCCTGGCCTGAGGCCTGGCAGGCTGGCCTGGGCCTGGCCTGGCCTGGGTACCAGCACAAGCCTGGCCCCTGGGCCTGGCTCCCTGGCCTGGGCCTGGCCTGGCCTGGCCTGGGCCTGGCCTGGGCTGGGCTGGCCTGGCCTGGCCTGGGCCTGGCCTGGGCCTGGCCTGAGCCTGGCCCCTGGGCCTAGCCTGGTACAGGCCTGGCCTGGGCCTGGCCTGGCCTGGGCCTGAGCCCCACAGCCTGGAGGCCCTGGCCTGGAGGCCTGGCTAAGGCCTGGCCCTAGAGCCTGAGCACAGGCCTGGCCTGGGCCCTGGCCTGGGCCTGGCCTGGGCACAGCCTGGAAGCCCTGGCCTGGGCCCTGGCCTGGGCCCTGGCCTGGAAGGCCTGGCCTGGGCCTGGCCCTGGCCTGGGCCTGGCCTGGGCCCCTGGCCCCTGGCCTGGCCTGGGCCTGAGCCCTGGCCTGGGCCTGGCCCCTGAGCCTGGCCTGGGCCTGGCTGGGGCTGGCAGAGCCTGGCCTGGCCACAGGCCTGGCCTGAGCCTGGCCTGACACCAGGCCCCTGGCACAGGCCGCAGCACAGGCCTGGCCTGGAGGCCTGGCCTGGCCTGGGGCCTGGCCCCTGGGCCTGGCCCCAGGCCTGGCCTGGAGGCCTGGCCTGGGCCCACCTGGCCCCTGGGCCCCTGGCCTGGAGCCCTGGCCTGGGGCCTGGCCTGGCCTGGGCCTGGCCCCTGCCTGGCCTGAAGCCTGGCCTGGCCTGAAAGCCTGGCCTGGGGCCTGGCCTGGCCTGGGCCTGGCCTGGGCCTGGCCTGGCCTGGGCCTGGCCTGGCCTGGCCTGGCCCCTGGGCCCACCAGCCTGGGCCTGGCCTAGGCCTGGCCTGGGCCTGGCACTGGAGGCCCTGTGGCCTGAGGCCTGGCCTGGCCCTGGCCTGGCCTGGGCCTGGCCTGGGCCTGGCCTGGGCCTGGCCTGGGCCCCTGGCCCCTGGGCCCTGGCCTGGCCTGGCCTGGGCCCTGGCCTGGGCCTGGCCTGGGCCTGGCCTGAGCACCTGGCCTGGCCTGGGCCTGGCCTGGGCCTGACTGGGCCTGGCCTGGAGGCCTGGCCTGGGCCTGGCCTGGCCTGGCCTGGCCTGGCCTGGGCCTGGCCTGGAGCCCACCAAGCCTGGCCTGGGCCTGGCCTGGAGCCTGGCCTAGGCTAGGCCCTGGCCTGGGCCTGGCCTGGCCTGGGCCTGGCCTGGGCCTGGCCTGGGGCCTGGCCTGGGCCTGGCCCACAGGCCTGGCCTAGGCCTGGCCTGGGCCTGGCCTGGGCAGCCTGAGCCTGGCCTGGGCCCCTGGCCCCTGGCCTGGCCTGGCCTGGGCTGTATAGGCCTGGCCTGAGCCTGGAGCCTGGCCACAGGCCCTGGCCTGGGCCTGGCCTGGGCCTGGCCTGGGGCCCCAGCTATAGGCCTGGCCTGGGCCTGGCCTGGGCCTGGCCTAAGCCTGGCTAGGCCCTGGCCTGGCCTGGGCCTGGCAGCCTGGCCTAGGCCTGGCCTGGGCCTGGCCTGGGCCTGGCACAGGCCTGACACAGGCCTGGCCTGGGCCTGACACCAGGCCTGGGCCTGACACCAGGCCTGGCCTGGGCCTGCCTAGGCCTGGCCTGGCCTGGCCTGGCCTGGCCTGGCCTGGGCCTGGCCTGGGCCTGGGGCCTGGCCCCTGGCCTGGGCCACTGACCTGACACAGGCCTGGCCTGGGCCTGGGGCTGGCCTGGGCCTGGCCTGGGCCTGGCCTGGGCCTGGCCTGGCACAAGGCCTGGCCTGAGCCTGGCCTGGGCCGGCACCAGGCCCCAGCCTGGGCCCGCTGGCCTGGGCCTGGCCTGGGCCTGGCCTGGGCCTGGCCTGGGCCTGGCCCTGGGCTGAAACAGGCTGGCCTGGGCCTGGCTGGGCCTGGCTGGGCTGGCTGTTTGGCTGGGCCTGGCCTGGGCTGGCCTGGCCTGGAGCCTGGCCTGGCCCCTGGCCTGAAGGCCTGGCCTGGCCTGGCCTGAGCCTGGCCTGGCCTGGCCTGAGCCTGGCCTGGCCTGGGCCTGGCCTGGGCCCTGGCCTGGGCCCCTGGCCTGGCCTAGCCTGGCCTGGGAGGCCTGGCCTGGCCTGGCCTGAGCCCTGGCCTGGGCCTGGCCTGGGCCTGGCCTGGGCCCCTGGCCTGGCCTGGCCTGGCCTGGGCCTGGCCTGGGCCTGGCCTGGGCCTGGCCTGGGCCTGGCCTGGGGCCTGGCCTGGGCCTGGCCTGGGCCTGGCCTGGGCCTGGCCTGGGCTGGCCTGGGCCTGGCCTGGCCTGGCACAGGGCCTGGCCTGGGCCTGGCCTGGGCCTGGCCTGGGGCCTGGCCTGGGCCCTGGCCTGGGCCTGGCCTGGGCCTGGCCTGGGCCCTGGCCTGGGCCTGGCCTGGCCTGGCCTGGGGCCTGGCCTGGGCCCAGCCTGGCCTGAGCCTGGGCCCTGGCCTGGGCCTGGCCTGGGCCTGGCCTGGGCCTGGCCTGGGCCTGGCCCCTGGGGCCTGGCCTGGGCCTGGCCTGGCCTGGGCCTGGCCTGGGCCTGGCCTGGGCCTGGCCTGGCCTGGCTTCCTGGCCTGGGCCTGGCCTGGGCCTGCCTGGCCTGGCCTGGGCCTGGCCTGGGCCTGGCCTGGCCTGGCCTGGGCCTGGCCTGGCCTGGCCCTGGCCTGGGCCTGGCCTGGGCCTGGCCTGGAGCCTGGCCTGGGCCCTGGCCTGGGCCTGGCCTGGGCCTGGCCTGGGCCTGGCCTGGGCCTGGCCTGGGCCTGGCCTGGCCTGGCCTGGGCCTGGCCTGGCCTGGAGGCCTGGCCTGGGCCTGGCCTGGGCTGGCCTGGCCTGGCCCTGGCCTGGGCCCTGGCCTGGGCCTGGCCTGGCCTGGCCTGGGCCCTGGCCTGGGCCTGGCCTGGGCCTGGCCTGGAGGCCTGGCCTGGGCCTGGCCTGGCCTGGCCTGGCCTGGGCCTAGCCTGGGCCTGGCCTGGGCCTGGCCTGGGCCTGGCCTGGGGCCTGGCCTGGGCCTGGCCTGGCCTGGGCCTGGCCTGGGCCTGGCCTGGGCCTGGCCTGGAGCCTGGCCTGGGCCTGGCCTGGCCTAGCCTGGCCTGGGCCTGGCCTGGGCCTGGCCTGGGCCTGGCCTGGGCCTGGCCTGGGCCTGGCCCTGGGGCCTGGCCTGGGCCCTGGCCTGGGCCTGGCCTGGGCCCTGGCCTGGGCCTGGCCTGGGCCTGGCCTGGCCTGGCTGAGCCTGGCCTGGGCCTGGCCTGGGCCTGGCCTGGGCCTGGCCTGGGCCTGGCCTGGGCCCTGGCCTGGGGCCTGGCCTGGGCCTGGCCTGGCCTGGCCTGGGCCTGGCCCTGAGCCTGGCCCCTGGGCCTGGCCTGGCCTGGAAGCCTGGCCTGGGGCCCTGGCCTGGCCTGGGCTGGGCCACCTGCCTGGCCCTGGCCTGAGCTGGCCACAGGCCTGGCCTGGAAGCCTGGCCTGGGCCCTGGCCTAGCCCCTGGGGCCTGGCCTGGGGCCTGGCTGGAGCCCTGGCCTGGGCCTGGCCTGGGCCTGGCCTGGGCCCCCCTGGCCTGGGGCCTGGCCTGGGCCTGGCCTGGCCTGGGCCTGGCCTGGGCCTGGCCTGGGCCTGGCCTGGGCCTGGCCTAGGCCCACCCAGCCTGGAGGCCTGGCCTGAGCCCTGGCCTAGGCCTGTAGCCTGAGCCTGGCAGAGCTGGCCTGGGCCCCTGGCCTGGGCCCTGGCACAAACCTGGCCTGGGGCCTGGCACCAGGCCTGGCCTGGGCCTGGCCTGGAGCCTGGCCTGGAGCCTGTGGCTTCAGGCCTGGCCCCTGAGCCTGGCCTGGGGCCTGGCCTGGGCCTAGAGCCCTGGCCTGGGCCCTGGCCTGGGCCTGGCCTAGGCCACTGGCCTGGGCCCTGGCCTGGGCCTGGCCCCTGGGCCTGGCCTGGGCCTGGCCCTGGAGCCCTGGCCTGGGCCCCTGGCCTGGCCTAGGCCTGGCCTGGAGGCCTGACACCTGGCCCTGGCCTGGGCCTGGCCTGGCCTGGCCTGGGCCTGGCCTGGGCCTGGCCTGGGCCTGGCCTGGGCCTGGCCTGGGCCTGGCCTGGGCCCCTGCCTGGGCCCACAGCCTGGAGGCCTGGCCTGGGCCTGGCCTGGGCCTGGGCCTGGCCTGGGCCCTGGCCTGGGCCTGGCCCCTGGGCCTGGGCCTGGCCCTGGCCTGGCCTGGCCCTGGCCCTGGCCTGGCCTGAGCCTGGCCTGGCCTGGCCTGGGCCTGGCCCAGGCCTGGAGCCTGGCCTGGCCTGACACTGGCCTGGCCTGGGCCTGGCCTGGAGGCCCTGGCCTGGGCCTGGCCCTGGCCTGGCCTGGGCCTGGGCCCTGGCCTGGGGCCTGGCCTGGGCCTGGGCCTGGCCTGGCCTGGGCCTGGCCTGGGCCTGGCCTGGGCCTGGCCTGGGCCTGGCCTGGGGCTGGCCTGGGCCCTGGCTGAGCCTGGCCTGGAGGCCTGGCCTGGCCTGGGCCCTGGCTGGAGGCTGGGCCTGGCCTGGGCTGGGCCTGGCCTGGGCCCTGGGCCTGGCCCCTGCCTGGCCTGAGCCTGCCTGGGCCTGGCCCTGGGCCCTGGCCCCTGGCCTGCCCTGGCCTGGGCCTGGCCTGGAGCCCCACCTGGCCCCAGGCCTGGCTGGGCCTGGCCTGGGCCTGGCCTGGGCCTGGCCACAGGCCTGGCCTGAGGCCTGGCCTGGGCCTGGCCTGGGCCTGGCCTAGGCCTGGCTCAGGGGCTGGCCTGGGCCTGGCCTGGCCCTGGGCCCAGGCCTGGGCCTGGCCTGCCCCGGCCTGGGCCCTGGCCTGGGCCTGGCCTGGGCCTGGCCTGGAGGCCTGAGCCCAGGCCTGGCCTGGAGGCCTGGCCTGGCCCCTGGGCCTGGGCCTGGGCCTGGGCCTGGGCTGGGCCTGGCCTGGGCCCTGGCCTGGGCCTGGCCTGGGCCTGGCCCCTGGCCTGGCCTGGGCCCTGGCCTGGGCTGGCCTGGCCTGGGCCTGGCCTGGGCCCTGGCCTGGCCTGGCCTGGGCCTGGCCAGCCTGGCCTGGGCCTGGGCTGGCCTGGCTGGCCTGGCCTGGGCCTGGCCTGGGCCTGGCCTGGCCTGGCCCCTGGCCTGGCCTGGGCCCTGGCCTGGCCTGGGCCTGGCCTGGGCCTGGCCTGGGCCCTGGCCTAGGCCTGGCCCCCTGGGCACTGAGCCTGGCCTGAGGCCCTGGCCTGGGCCTGGCCTCAGGCCTGGCCCTGGGCCTGGCCTACCTAGGCCTGGCCTGGCCTGGGCCCTGGCCCTGGGCCCTGGCCTGAGGCCTGGCCTAGGCCTGGCCTGGGCCTGGCCTGGGCCTGGCCTGGCCTGAGGGCCTGGCCTGGAGGCCCTGGCCTGGGCCCCTGGGGCCTGGCCCTGGCCCTGAGCCCTGGCCTGGCCACAGGCTGGCCTGAGCCTGGCCTGGGGCCTGGCCTAGGCCTGACACAGGCCTGGAAGCCCTGGCCTAGGCCACGCCAGCCTGGGCCTGGCCACCAAGGCCCCACCAGCCTGGGCCTGGCCCCTGGAGCCTGGCCTGGCCTGGAGGCCTGGCCTGGGCCTGGCCTCAGAGGCCTGGCCTGAGCCTGGCTTCAGAGCCTAGCCCCACTGGAGCCCTGGCCCTGGGCCATGGCCTAGGCCTGGCCTGGAGGCCTGGCCTGAAGCCTGGCCTGGGGCCCACCAGCCTGGGGCCTGGCCTGGCCTGGAGGCCCTGGCCTGGGCCTGGCCACAGGCCTGACACCAGGCCCCACCAGCCCACCAGCCTGGCCTGGCCTGGCCTGGCCTGGCCTGGCCTGGGCCCTGGCCTGGGCCTGGCCTGGGCCCAGGCCTGGCCCTGGGCCTGGCCTGGGCCTGGCCCCTGGCCTGGGCCTGGCACAGGCCTGGCCTGGGCCCCTGGCCTAGGCCTGGCCTGAGGCCTGGCCTGGGCCTGGCCTGGCCTGGGCCTGGCCTGAGCCTGGGCCTGGCCTGGCCTGGCCCCTGGGCCTGGCCTGGGCCTGGCCTGAGCCCTGGCCTGGGCCCTGGCCTGGAAGCCTGGCCTGGGCCCTGGCCTGGGCCTGGCCTGGGCCTGGCCCAGGCCTGGCCCTGAGCCTGGCCCCTGGGCCCTGGCCTGAGCCTGGCCTGGGCCCTGGCCCCTGGGGCCTGGCCTGGCCTGGCCCCCTGAGCCTGGCCTGGCCTGAGCCTGGGCCTGGCCCCCAGGCCTGGCCTGGCCTGGGCCTGGCCTGGGCCTGGCCCCTGGGCCTGGGCCTGGGCCCTGGCCTGACCCCCCCAGCCCCACAGGCCTGGCCTGGGCCTGGCCTGGGCCTGGCCTGGCCTGGGCCCACAGCCTGGCCTGGGCCTGGCCTGGCCTGGCCTGGCCCTGGCCTGGCCTGGGCCTGGCCCCTGGGCCCTGCACCAGGCCTGGCCTGGAGCCTGGCCTAGGCCTGGCCTGTAGGCCTGGCCTGGGCCTGGCCTGAGCCTGGCCTGGAAGCCTGGCCTGGGCCTGGCCTGACCTGGCCTGGCCTGGGCCTGGCCTGGCCTGGGGCCTGGCCCCTGGCCCTGGCCTGAGCCTGACCTGGGCCCTGGCCTGGGCCTGAGCCCACCAGGCCCTGGCCCTGGCCCCCACAGCCTGGGCCCCTGGCCTGGGCCCACCAGGCCTGGGCCTGCCTGGGCCTGGCCTGGGCCTGGCCTGGGCCTGGCCTGGGCCTGACACTGGCCTGGCCTGGGCCCTGGCCTGGGCCCTGGCCTGGGCCTGGCCTGGCCTGGGGCCTGGCCCTGGCCTGGGCTGGCCCTGGGCCTGGCCTGGGGCCTGGCCTGGGCCCCACCTGGCCTGGCCCTGGCCTGGCCTGGCCTGAGCCTGGCCTGGGCCTGGCCTGGGCCCCTGGCCTGGGCCTGGCCTGGCCCTGGGCCTGGCCTGGCCTGGCCTGGGCCTGGCCTGGGCCTGGCCTGGAGGCCCCAGGCCTGGCCTGGGCCTGGCCTGGGCCTGGCCTGGGCCTGGCCTGGGCCTGGCCTGGCCTGGCCCCTGGGCCTGGCCCCTGGCCTGGAGCCTGGCCTGGGCCTGGCCTGGGCCTGGCCTGGGGCCTGGCCTGGGCCTGGCCTGGGCCTGGCCAGCAGGGCCTGGCCTGGGCCTGGCCTGAGCCTGGCCTGGGCCTGAGCCTGGGCCTGGCCCTGGCCTGAGCCTGGGCCTGGCCTAGGCCTGGCCTGGGCCCTGGCCTGGGCCTGGCTAGCCAGGGCCCCCAGCCTCAGCCCTGGCCTGGGGCCCCTGGCCTGGGCCTGGCCTAGGCCTGGCCTGGGCCTGGCCTGGGCCTGGCCTGGGCCTGGCCTGGGGCCCTGGCCTGGGCCTGGCCTGGGCCTGGCCTGGGCCTGGCCCTGGGCCTGGCCTGGGCCTGGCCTGGGCCTGGCCTGGGCCTGGCCTGGCCTGGCCTGGCCTGGCCCCTGGCCTGGCCTGGGCCCTGGCCTGGGCCTGGCCTGGGCCTGGCCTGGGCCTGGCCTGGGCCTGGCCTGGCCTGGGCCCCACCAGCCTGGGCCTGGCCTGAGGCCTGGCCTGGGCCTGGGCCTGAGCCTGGCCTGGGCCTGGCCTAGGCCTGGCCTGGGCCTGGCCTGGGCCCTGGCCTGGGCCTGGCCTGGCCTGGGCCTGGCCTGGGCCCCTGGCCTGGCCTGGGCCTGGCCTGGGCCTGGCCTGGCCTGGGCCCACCAGGCCTGGCCAGGCCCCCTGGCCTGGGCCCTGGCCTGGGCCTGGCCCCTGGCCCTGGCCTGGGTGCCTGGCACAGGCCTGGCCTGGAGCCTGGCCTAGGCCACCAGCCCCTGAGGCCTGAGCCTGAGCCTGGCCCTAGGCCTGGCCTGGGCCCACAGCCTGGGCCCTGGCCTGGGCCTGGCCTGGCCTGGGCCTGGCCTGGGCCTGACACCAGGCCTGGCTTTCAGGCCTGGCCTGAAGCCTGGCCTAGGCCTGAGCCTGGCCACAGAGCCTGGCCTAGGCCTGGCCTGAGCCTGGCCACAGCCTGAGCCCTGGCCTAGGCCTGGCACAGAGCCTGGCCTAGGCCTGGCCTGGGCCTGGCCTAGGCCTGGCCTGGGCCTGGCCTGGGCCCTGGCACAGGCTGGCCTGGAGCCTGGCCTGGGGCTGGCCTGGGCCTGGCCTGGGCCTGGCCTGGCCTGGGCCTGGCCTGAGCCTGGCCCTGGAGGCCTGGCCTGGAGGCCTGGCCTGGGCTGGCTGGAGCCTGGCCTAGAGCCTGGCCTGGGTACCGGCCTAGGCTGGCCTGGGCCCCTGGCCTGGCCTGGCCTGGGCCTGGCCTGGGCCTGGCCCCTGGGCCTGGCCTGGGCCTGGCCTGGGCCTGGCCTGGGGCCTGGCCTGGGCCTGAGCCTGGCCCCTGCCCTGGAGGCCTGGCCTGAGCCCTGGCCTGGGCCTGGCCTGGGCCTGGCCTGGGCCTGGCCTAGGCCTGGCCTGGAGGCCTGGCCTGAGGCCCTGGCCTGGGGGCCCTGGCCCAGGCCTGGCCTGGGCCTGGCCTGGGCCTGGCCCTGGCCTGGGCCTGGCCTGGGCCTGGCCTGGGCCTGGCCTGAGGCCTGGCCTGGCCCTGGCCTGGGCCTGGCCTGGGCCCTGGCCTGGGCCTGGCTGAGGGCTGGCCTGGGCCTGGCCTGGGCCTGGCCCTGAGCCTGTGGCCTGGGCCCTGGGCCTGGGCCTGGCCTGGGCCCTGGCCTGGGCCTGGCCTGGAGGCCCTGGCCTGGAGCCCTGTGCCTGGCACCCCCTGGCCTGGGCCCTGGCCCCTGGGGCCCTGGCCCCTGGGCCTAGCCTGGCCTGGCCTGGCCTGGGCCTGGCCTGGCTGGGCCTGGCCTGGGCCTGGCCTGGGCCTGGGCCTGGCCTGGGCCTGGCCTGGGCCCTGGCCTGGGCCTGACCTGGGCCTGGCCTGGCCTAGGCCTGGCACAGGGCCTGGCCTGGGCCTGGCCTGGGCCCACCCAGCCTGGCCCCTGGCCTGGGCCTGGCCTGGGGCCTGGCCTGGCCTGGCCTGGGCTGGCCTGGCCTGGCACCAGGCCCTGGCCTGGGCCTGGCCTGGGCCTGGCCTGGGGCTGGCCTGGCCTGGGGCCCTGGCCTGGGCCCCAACTGGCCTGAGCCTGGCCTGGGCTGGCCTGGAGGCCTGGCTGGGGCCCTGGCCTGGGCCCTGGCCCACCAGGCCTGAGCCTGGCCTGGCCTGGCCCACCTGGCTGGAGCCCTGGCCTGGCCTGGACCAGCCTGGCCTGGGCCTGGCCCTGGGGGCCCCTGGCCTGGGGCCTGGCCTGAGGCCTGGCCTGGGCCTGGCCTGGGCCTGGCCTGGCCTGGAGCCTGGCCTGGAGAAGCTGGCCTGGCCTGGCCCCACCAGCCTGGCCTGGGCCCTGGCCTGGCCCCCTGGCCTGGCCTGGCCCCTGGGCCTGGCCTGGGCCTGGCCACCAGCCTGGCCTGGCCCTGGCCCTGGCCCTGGGCCTGGCCTGGGCCTGGCCCTGGGGCCTGGCCTGGGCCTGGCCCTGAGCCTGGGCCTGAGCCTGGAGCCTGGCCTGGGCCTGGCCTGGCCCAAGCCTGAGCCTGGCCTGGGCCTGGCCTGGGCCTGGCCTGGAGCCTGGCCTCAGGCCTGGCCTGGGCCTGGCCTGGGCCCTGGCCTGGGCCTGGCCTGGGGCCTGGCTGGGCTGGCCTGGGCCTGGCCTGGGCCCTGGCCTGGGGCCTGGCCTGGCCACCTGGCCTGGGCCTGGCCTGGGCCCTGGCCTGGGCCACAGCCTGGGCCAGGCCCCTGGCCTGGAAGCCTGGCCTGGGCCTGGGCCCTGGGCCTGGCCTGGAGCCCTGGCCTGGGGCCTGGCCTGGGCCTGTGGCCTGGGCCCCTGGCCTGGGCCTGGCCTGGGGAGCCTGGCCTGGGCCTGGCCTGGGCCCTGGCCTGGCCCTGGCCTGGCCCCTGGGCCTGGCCCAGGCCTGGCCTGGCCCTGAGGCCTGGCCTGGCCTGGGCCTGGCCTGGGCCTGGCCTGGGCCTGGCCTGGGCCCCTGGGCCTGGCCTGGGCCTGGCCTGGCCCTGGCCCTGGCCTGGGCCTGGCCTAGGCCTGGCCTGGGCCTGGCCTGGAGCCTGGCCTAGGCCTGGCCTACCTGGCCCTGGCCTGGGCCTGGCCTGGGCCTGGCCTGGGCCACCAGCCTGAGGCCTGGGCCTGGCCCTGGCCTGGCCTGGGCCTGGCCTGGGGCCCTGGCCTGTAGGCCTGGCCCCTGGCCTGGGCCCTGGCCTGGGAGCCTGGCCTGGCTGGGCCCCACCTGGGCCTGGCCTGGAGCCTGGCCTGGGCCTGGGCCTGGCCTGGGCCTGGCCTGGCCCTGGCCTGGGCTGGCCTGGGCCTGGGCCTGGCCTGGCCTGGCCTGGCCTGGGCTGCCTGGCCTGGGCCTGGCCTGGAGCCTGGCCTGGGCCTGGCCTGGGCCTGGCCTGGGCCTGGCTTCCTGGCCTGGCCTGAAGCCTGGCCCCTAGGCCTGGCCTGGCCTGGCCCTGGGGCTGGCCTGGGCCTGGCCTGGGCCTGGCCTGGGCCTGGCCCTGGGGCCTGGCCTGGGCCTGGCCTGGCCTGGCCTGGGCCCTGGCCTAAGGCCTGGCCTGGGCCTGGCCTGGGCCCTGGCCCTGGCCTAGGCCCTGGCCTGGGCCTGGCCCTGGGCCTGGGGCCTGGCCTGGGCCTGTGGCCTGGGAGAAGCCTGGGCCCCTGGGCCCTGGCCCTGGCCTGGGCCCTGCCAGGCCCGCAGCCTGGGCCCTGGCCTGGGGCCTGAGCCTGCAGCCTGGGCCTGGCCTGGGCCTGGCCTGGGGCCTGGCCTGGGCCTGGCCTGGGCCTGGCCTGGGCCTGGCCTGGGCCCTGACCCTGGGCCTGGCCTGGCAGGCCTGGCCTGGGCCTGGCCTGGCCTGGGCCTGGCCTGGAGCCTGGCCTGGGCCTGGCCTGGGCCTGGCCTGGGCCCAGCCTGGGCCTGGCCTGGGCTGGCCTGGCCTGGCCTGGGCCTGGCCTGGGCCTAGGCCTGGGCCTGGCCCCTGGGCCCCCAGCCTGGGCCTGGCCTGGGCCTGGCCTGGAGCCTGGCCTGGGGCCTGGCCTGGGCCTGGCCTGGGCCTGGCCTGGGCCTGGCCTGGGCCCTGGCCTGGGCCTGGCCTGGCCTGGGCCTGGCCTGGGCCTGGCCTGGGCCCCTGGCCTGGGCCTGGCCTGGGCCTGGCCTGGGCCTGGCCTGGGCCTGAGCCTGGCCTGGCCCACAGCCTGGGCTGGCCTGGCCTGGCCTGGCCCTGGCACCCCCTAGCCTGGCCTGGCCACCCAGGCCTGGCCTGGCCTGGCCTGGCCTGGGCCTGGCCTGGCCTGGGCCTGGCCTGAGCCAGGCCTGGCCTGGCCTGGGGCCTGGCCTGGGCCTGGCCTGGGGCCTGGCCTGGGCCCTGGCCTGGGCCTGGCCTGGAGGCCTGGCCTGAGCCTGGCCTGGCCTGGGCCTGGCCTGGGCCTGGCCTGGCCAGGCCCTGGCCTGGAGCCTGGCCTGGGGGCCTGGCCCCTGGCCTGGCCTGGGCCTGGCCTGGGCCTGGCCTGGGCCTGGCCTGGGCCTGGCTGGGCCTGGCCCTGGGCCTGGCTAGGCCTGGGCCTGGCCTGGGCCCCTGGCCCTGGGCCTGACTGGGGCCTGGCCTGGCCTGGGCCTGGCCACCTGGGCCTGGGCCTGGCCTGGGCCCCAGCCTGGGCCCTGGCCCCCTCTGGCCTGGCCTGGCCTGCCTGGGCTGAGCCCCTGGCCTGGCCTGGGCCTGGCCTGGGCCTGGCCTGGGCCTGGCCTGAGCCCTGGCCTGGGGCTGGCCTGGGCCTGGCCTGGAGGCCTGGCCTGGGCCTGGCCTGGGCCCCACCAGCCTGGGCCTGAGCCTGGCCTGGGCCTGGCCTGGAGGCCTGGCCTGAGCCTGGCCTAGGCCTGGCCTGAGCCTGGCACAGGCTACAGCCACAGCCTGGCCTAGGCCTGGCCTGGGCCACCAGCCTGGGCCTACAAGCCCCTGGCCTGGGGCCTGGCCTGGGGCCACCAGCCTGGGCCTGGCCTGGGCCTGACATAGGCCTGGCCTGGGCCTGGCCTGGGCCCGCCTGGCCTGGCCTGGCCTGGCCTGGGCCCTGGCCTGGGCCTGGCCTGCCTGGCCTGGCCTGGCACAGGCCACAACACGAGGCCTGGCACTAGGCCTGGCCTGGGGCCTGGCCTGGGGCCACAGCTTCAGGCTGGCACAAGCCCTGGCCTGAGCCTAGGCCTAAGCACAAGCCTGAGCCCCTGACAGCACAGCCTGAGCCTGGCACAAGCCCTGGCTGCACTGGCCTGGGCCCCTAGGCCTAACCTAGGCCCCTGGCCTGGGAACCTGGCCTGGGGCCTTGGCCCTCCTAGGTTGGAGCCCCTGGCCTGGCCTAGGCCTGTTTAACCTGGCCTGGGGTTTCAGCCTGGGCCTTGCGGCTGGCCTGGGCCTGGTTTGGAGGCCCCTGGTTTTAGGTTAGGTTTTGGGTTTAGGTTTTGGGCCTGGCCTGGGCCTGGATTGAGTTTGGCCTGGTTTGGTTGGTTTAGGTTGGGTTTGAGCCTGGCCTGGTTTGGCCTTAGGTTTAGGTTAGGTTTTGGCCTAGGTTTGGCCTTAGGTTTTAGGATTGGGGCCTTTAGGTGGGCCTGGGGTTGGGTTTAGGTTTGGCCTTTTAGTTTAGGTTGGGGCCTGGCCTTTGGCCTGGCCTGGTTGCCTGGGCCTGGCCTGGGCCTTAGGTTTTAGGTTGGGCCTGGCCTAGGCCTGTTTGCAAGAGGTTAGGTTTTAGGGCCTGGTTTGGCCTGGGCCCTGGCCTTTTAGGCCTGGCCTGGCCTGGCCTGGTTTGGCCCAGGCCTGGGCCTAGGCCTGGTTGGCCTGGGCCTGGCCTGGAGGTTTAGAGCCTGGCCTAGGCCTGGCCTTAGGTTGGGCCTTAGGTTAGCCTGGCCTGGTTTTTGGCCTGGGCCTGGCCTGGGCCTGGCCTGGGCCTGGCCTGGGCCTGGGCCTAGGCCTGGGGTTAGGCCCTGTTAGGTTTAGGCCTGGGGCCTGGCCTAGGTTTGGGTTAGGCCCCACCAGCCTGGCCTGGGCCTGGCCTGGGCCTGGCCTGGGGCCTGGGTTGGCCTGGGCCTGGCCTGGGCCTGGCCTGGGTTTGGCCTGGGCCTGGCCTGGGCCTGGCCTGGGCCTGGCCTGGGCCTGGCCTTTAGGCCCTGGCCTGGGCCTGGCCTGGGCCTGGCCTGGGCCTGGCCTGGCCCTGGGCCTGTTGGCCTGGGGCCTGGCCCTTGCCTGGCCTGAGGTTTGGCCTGGGTTTAGGTTAGGTTTAGGTTGGGTTTGGGTTGGAGTTTAGGTTAGGGTTTGGCCTGGGTTTAGGTTGGGTTTGGCCTTGGGTTTAGGTTAGGTTTTGCCCTGGGCCTGGTTGGGCCTGGCCTGGTTAGGTTTAGGTGGAGTTTAGGTTAGGTTTAGGCCCTAGGTTTAGGTTAGGTTTGGGTTAGGTTTTAGGTTGGGTTTTAAGGTTAGGTTTGGGTTGGAGTTTTAGGTTAAGGTTTGGGTTGGAGTTTTGGTTGGCCTGGTTTAGGTTGGGTTTAGGTTAGGTTTAGGTTGGGTTTGGCCTGGGTTTAGGTTAAGGTTTGGAGTTAGGTTTGGGTTAGGTTTAGGTTGGGTTTAGGTTTAGGTTAGGTTAGGTTTAGGTTGGGTTTAGGTTAGGTTTGGGTTGGGTTTAGGTTAGGTTTGGTTGGGTTTGGCCTTGGGTTTTAGGTTTTGGGATTAGGTTGGGTTTAGGTTTGGTTTGGGTTTTTGGGTTTGGTTTAGGTTTTGGAGTTAGGTTTTTTGGAGTTAGGTTTAGGTTAGGTTTAGGTTTAGGTTAGGTTTAGGTTAGGTTTAGGTTTAGGTTAGGTTTAGGTTAGGTTTAGGTTAGGTTTAGGTTAGGTTTAGGTTAGGTTTAGGTTTAGGTTTTTAGGTTAGGGGTTAGGTTTAGGTTTTTAGGTTAGGTTTAGGTTAGGTTTAGGTTAGGTTTAGGTTTAGGTTTTTAGGTTAGGTTTAGGTTAGGTTTAGGTTAGGTTTAGGTTAGGTTTAGGTTAGGTTTAGGTTAGGTTTAGGTTAGGTTTAGGTTTAGGTTTAGGTTAGGTTTAGGTTAGGTTTAGGTTAGGTTTAGGTTAGGTTTAGGTTAGGTTTAGGTTAGGTTTAGGTTAGGTTTAGGTTAGGTTTAGGTTAGGTTTAGGTTTAGGTTTAGGTTTAGGTTAGGTTTAGGTTTAGGTTTAGGTTTTTAGGTTTTAGGTTAGGTTTAGGTTTAGGTTAGGTTTTTAGGTTAGGTTTTTAGGTTTAGGTTAGGTTTTAGGTTAGGTTTAGGTTTAGTTTAGGTTTTAGGTTAGGTTTAGGTTAGGTTTAGGTTTAGGTTTAGGTTTAGGTTAGGTTTAGGTTTAGGTTAGGTTTAGGTTAGGTTTAGGTTAGGTTTAGGTTAGGTTTAGGTTAGGTTTAGGTTAGGTTTAGGTTAGGTTTAGTTTAGGTTTAGGTTTTTAGGTTAGGTTTAGGTTAGGTTTTAGGTTTAGGTTTAGGTTAGGTTTAGGTTAGGTTTAGGTTAGGTTTAGGTTAGGTTTAGGTTAGGTTTAGGTTAGGTTTAGGTTTTTAGGTTTAGTTTAGGTTTAGGTTTAGGTTTTTAGGTTTAGTTTAGGTTTAGGTTTAGGTTTAGGTTTAGGTTTAGGGTTTAGGTTTAGGTTTAGGTTTAGGTTTAGGTTTAGTTTTAGGTTTAGGTTTAGGTTAGGTTTAGGTTAGGTTTAGGTTAGGTTTAGGTTAGGTTTAGTTTAGGTTTAGGTTTGGGTTTAGGTTTAGGTTTAGTTTAGGTTTAGGTTAGGTTTAGGTTAGGTTTAGGTTAGGTTTAGGTTAGGTTTTTAGGTTAGGTTTAGGTTAGGTTTAGGTTTAGGTTTAGTTTAGGTTTAGGTTTAGGTTAGGTTTAGGTTTTAGGTTAGGTTTTAGGTTAGGTTTAGGTTTAGGTTTAGGTTTAGGTTTTTAGGTTAGGTTTAGGTTTAGGTTAGGTTTAGGTTAGGTTTAGGTTAGGTTTAGGTTTAGGTTTAGGTTAGGTTTAGGTTTAGGTTAGGTTTAGGTTTAGGTTAGGTTTAGGTTTAGGTTAGGTTTAGGTTTTTAGGTTTAGGTTTAGGTTAGGTTTAGGTTAGGTTTAGGTTAGGTTTAGGTTAGGTTTAGGTTTTTAGGTTAGGTTTAGGTTTAGGTTTAGGTTTAGGTTTAGGTTAGGTTTAGGTTTAGGTTTAGGTTTAGGTTTAGGTTAGGTTTAGGTTTTAGTTTAGGTTTAGGTTTAGTTTAGGTTTAGGGTTTAGGGTTTAGGTTTAGGTTTAGGTTTAGGTTTTTAGGTTTAGGTTTAGGTTTAGGTTAGGTTTAGGTTAGGTTTAGGTTTAGGTTAGGTTTAGGTTTAGTTTAGGTTTAGGTTTAGGTTAGGTTTAGGTTAGGTTTAGGTTAGGTTTAGGTTTAGGTTTTTTTAGTTTAGGTTAGTTTAGTTTTAGTTAGGTTTAGGTTTAGGTTTAGGTTTAGGTTAGGTTTTAGGTTTAGGTTTTTAGTTTTTTAGTTTAGGTTTAGGTTTAGGTTTAGGTTTTTAGGTTTAGGTTTAGGTTAGGTTTAGGTTAGGTTTAGGTTAGGTTTAGGTTAGGTTTAGGTTAGGTTTAGGTTAGGTTTAGGTTAGGTTTAGGTTTAGGTTTAGGTTAGGTTTTAGGTTTAGTTTTTAGGTTAGGTTTAGGTTTAGGTTTAGGTTTAGGTTTTTAGGTTAGGTTTAGGTTAGGTTTTAGGTTAGGTTTAGGTTAGGTTTAGGTTTAGGTTTAGGTTTAGGTTAGGTTTTTAGTTAGGTTTAGGTTAGGTTTAGGTTAGGTTTTAGGTTAGGTTTAGGTTAGGTTTTTAGGTTAGGTTTAGGTTTAGGTTTAGGTTAGGTTTAGTTTAGGTTTAGGTTTAGGTTTAGGTTAGGTTTAGGTTAGGTTTAGGTTTAGGTTTAGGTTAGGTTTAGGTTTAGGTTTAGTTTAGGTTAGGTTTAGGTTAGGTTTTAGGTTAGGTTTAGGTTTTTAGGTTAGGTTTAGGTTAGGTTTAGGTTAGGTTTAGGTTAGGTTTAGGTTAGGTTTAGGTTAGGTTTAGGTTAGGTTTAGGTTAGGTTTAGGTTAGGTTTAGGTTTTTAGGTTTAGGTTTAGGTTAGGTTTTTAGGTTAGGTTTAGGTTTTTAGGTTAGGTTTAGGTTAGGTTTAGGTTTAGGTTTAGGTTAGGTTTAGTTTAGGTTAGGTTTAGGTTTAGGTTTAGGTTAGGTTTAGGTTAGGTTTAGGTTAGGTTTAGGTTAGGTTTAGGTTAGGTTTTTAGGTTTAGGTTAGGTTTAGGTTATTAGGTTTAGGTTTTTTAGGTTAGGTTTTAGGTTTAGGTTTAGGTTAGGTTTAGGTTTAGGTTTAGGTTTGGTTTAGGTTAGGTTTAGGTTAGGTTTAGGTTAGGTTTAGGTTAGGTTTAGGTTTAGGTTTTTTAGGTTAGGTTTAGGTTTAGGTTTAGGTTAGGTTTAGGTTAGGTTTAGGTTAGGTTTAGGTTTAGGTTTAGGTTTAGTTTAGGTTTAGGTTTAGGTTTAGGTTAGGTTTAGGTTTTTAGGTTAGGTTTAGGTTAGGTTTAGGTTTAGGTTTAGGTTTAGGTTTAGGTTAGGTTAGGTTTAGGTTAGGTTTAGGTTAGGTTTAGGTTAGGTTAGGTTAGGTTTAGGTTAGGTTTAGGTTTTTAGGTTAGGTTTAGGTTTTAGGTTTAGGTTAGGTTTAGGTTAGGTTTTAGGTTTAGGTTTAGGTTTAGGTTTAGGTTTAGGTTTAGGTTAGGTTTAGGTTAGGTTTAGGTTAGGTTTAGGTTAGGTTTTAGGTTAGGTTTAGGTTTGAGTTTAGGTTTAGGTTTAGGTTAGGTTTAGGTTTAGGTTAGGTTTAGGTTAGGTTTAGGTTAGGTTTAGGTTAGGTTTAGGTTAGGTTTAGGTTAGGTTTAGGTTAGGTTTAGGTTAGGTTTAGGTTAGGTTTAGGTTAGGTTTAGGTTAGGTTTAGGTTAGGTTTAGGTTAGGTTTAGGTTAGGTTTAGGTTTAGTTTAGGTTAGGTTTAGGTTGGGTTTAGGTTAGGTTTAGGTTAGGTTTAGGTTAGGTTTAGGTTTAGTTTAGGTTTAGGTTTAGGTTTAGGTTAGGTTTAGGTTAGGTTTAGGTTAGGTTTAGGTTAGGTTTAGGTTAGGTTTAGGTTAGGTTTAGGTTAGGTTTAGGTTAGGTTTAGGTTAGTTTAGGTTAGGTTGGGTTTAGGTTA
>JAUCMO010000264.1:0-25672 GCA_032399605.1 Melipona beecheii | reverse complement strand
GAGCTTGAATGTATACTCCTCTTAAATTTGGAACATTGTATCAGGCGTACATGACATTCTAGGAGGTGGCATGGCATGGCAGGCAGACCACAAGTTCCCCTGTTACAGGAGTCTTTCCTTAAAATTAAAGTCCATCATATCTCGGGAACTAGAAGGTATACTCCTCTGATATTTGGAACATTCTATCAGGGGTATATGACCTTCTTGGAGGTGGCATACTATGCCAGCCGGACAAACAGTTCTCCTCCTACAGGCGTCTTTCTTTGAAACTAAGTCGTTCATATCTCGAGAACGACGTGACGTACTCCTCTTAAATTTGGAACATTGTATCAGGGGTATATGATCTTCTTGGAGGTGGCATACCATGCCAGCCGGACAAACAGTTCTCCTACTACAGGCGTCTTTCATTGAAACTAAGTCGATCATATCTCGAGAACGAGATGACGTACTCCTCTTAAATTTGGAACATTGTATCAGGGGTACATGACATTCTAGGAGGTGGCATGACATGCCACGCAGACGAGCAGTTCTCCTGTTACAGGCGTCTTTCCTTAAAAATTAAAGTCCATCATATCTCGAGAACATGAATGTATACTCCTCTTAAATTTGGAACATTGTATCAGGCGTACATGACATTCTAGGAGGTGGCATGGCATGCCAGGCAGACCACAAGTTCCCCTGTTACAGGAGTCTTTCCTTAAAATTAAAGTCCATCATATCTCGAGAACTAGAATGTATACTCCTCTGATATTTGGAACATTCTATCAGGGGTATATGACCTTCTTGGAGGTGGCATACTATGCCAGCCGGACAAACAGTTCTCCTCCTACAGGCGTCTTTCTTTGAAACTAAGTCGATCATATCTCGAGAACGAGGTGACGTACTCCTCTTAAATTTGGAACATTGTATCAGGGGCATATGATCTTCTTGGAGGTGGCATACCATGCCAGCCGGACAAACAGTTCTCCTACTACAGGCGTCTTTCATTGAAACTAAGTCGATCATATCTCGAGAACGAGATGACGTACTCCTCTTAAATTTGGAACATTGTATCAGGGGTACATGACATTCTAGGAGGTGGCATGACATGCCACGCAGACGAGCAGTTCTCCTGTTACAGGCGTCTTTCCTTAAAATTAAAGTCCATCATATCTCGAGAACATGAATGTATACTCCTCTTAAATTTGGAACATTGTATCAGGCGTACATGACATTCTAGGAGGTGGCATGGCATGCCAGGCAGACCACAAGTTCCCCTGTTACAGGAGTCTTTCCTTAAAATTAAAGTCCATCATATCTCGAGAACTAGAATGTATACTCCTCTGATATTTGGAACATTCTATCAGGGGTATATGACCTTCTTGGAGGTGGCATACTATGCCAGCCGGACAAACAGTTCTCCTCCTACAGGCGTCTTTCTTTGAAACTAAGTCGATCATATCTCGAGAACGAGGTGACGTACTCCTCTTAAATTTGGAACATTGTATCAGGGGTACATGACATTCTAGGAGGTGGCATGACATGCCACGCAGACGAGCAGTTCTCCTGTTACAGGCGTCTTTCCTTAAAATTAAAGTCCATCATATCTCGAGAGCTTGAATGTATACTCCTTTAAATTGGAACATTGTATCAGGCGTACATGACATTCTAGGAGGTGGCATGGCATGGCAGGCAGACCACAAGTTCCCCTGTTACAGGAGTCTTTCCTTAAAATTAAAGTCCATCATATCTCGGGAACTAGAAGGTATACTCCTCTGATATTTGGAACATTCTATCAGGGGTATATGACCTTCTTGGAGGTGGCATACTATGCCAGCCGGACAAACAGTTCTCCTCCTACAGGCGTCTTTCTTTGAAACTAAGTCGTTCATATCTCGAGAACGACGTGACGTACTCCTCTTAAATTTGGAACATTGTATCAGGGGTATATGATCTTCTTGGAGGTGGCATACCATGCCAGCCGGACAAACAGTTCTCCTACTACAGGCGTCTTTCATTGAAACTAAGTCGATCATATCTCGAGAACGAGATGACGTACTCCTCTTAAATTTGGAACATTGTATCAGGGGTACATGACATTCTAGGAGGTGGCATGACATGCCACGCAGACGAGCAGTTCTCCTGTTACAGGCGTCTTTCCTTAAAATTAAAGTCCATCATATCTCGAGAACATGAATGTATACTCCTCTTAAATTTGGAACATTGTATCAGGCGTACATGACATTCTAGGAGGTGGCATGGCATGCCAGGCAGACCACAAGTTCCCCTGTTACAGGAGTCTTTCCTTAAAATTAAAGTCCATCATATCTCGAGAACTAGAATGTATACTCCTCTGATATTTGGAACATTCTATCAGGGGTATATGACCTTCTTGGAGGTGGCATACTATGCCAGCCGGACAAACAGTTCTCCTCCTACAGGCGTCTTTCTTTGAAACTAAGTCGATCATATCTCGAGAACGAGGTGACGTACTCCTCTTAAATTTGGAACATTGTATCAGGGGTATATGACCTTCTTGGAGGTGGCATACCATGCCAGCCGGACAAACAGTTCTCCTACTACAGGCGTCTTTCATTGAAACTAAGTCGATCATATCTCGAGAACGAGATGACGTACTCCTCTTAAATTTGGAACATTGTATCAGGGGTACATGACATTCTAGGAGGTGGCATGACATGCCACGCAGACGACAAGTTCTCCTGTTACAGGCGTCTTTCCTTAAAATTAAAGTCCATCATATCTCGAGAACTAGAATGTATACTCCTCTTAAATTTGGAACATTGTATCAGGGGTATATGACATTCTTGGAGGTGGCATGGCATGCCAGGCAGACAAACAGTTCCCCTGTTACAGGCGTCTTTCCTTAAAATTAAAGTCCATCATATCTCGAGAACGAGATGACGTACTCCTCTTAAATTTGGAACATTCTATCAGGGGTATATGACCTTCTTGGAGGTGGCATACCATGCCAGCCGGACAAACAGTTCTCCTCCTACAGGCGTCTTTCTTTGAAACTAAGTCGATCATATCTCGAGAACGAGGTGACGTACTCCTCTTAAATTTGGAACATTGTATCAGGGGTACATGACATTCTAGGAGGTGGCATGACATGCCACGCAGACGAGCAGTTCTCCTGTTACAGGCGTCTTTCCTTAAAATTAAAGTCCATCATATCTCGAGAACTTGAATGTATACTCCTCTTAAATTTGGAACATTGTATCAGGCGTACATGACATTCTAGGAGGTGGCATGGCATGCCAGGCAGACCACAAGTTCCCCTGTTACAGGAGTCTTTCCTTAAAATTAAAGTCCATCATATCTCGAGAACTAGAAGGTATACTCCTCTGATATTTGGAACATTCTATCAGGGGTATATGACCTTCTTGGAGGTGGCATACTATGCCAGCCGGACAAACAGTTCTCCTCCTACAGGCGTCTTTCTTTGAAACTAAGTCGATCATATCTCGAGAACGAGGTGACGTACTCCTCTTAAATTTGGAACATTGTATCAGGGGTACATGACATTCTAGGAGGTGGCATGACATGCCACGCAGACGAGCAGTTCTCCTCCTGTTACAGGCGTCTTTCCTTAAAATTAAAGTCCATCATATCTCGAGAGCTTGAATGTATACTCCTCTTAAATTTGGAACATTGTATCAGGCGTACATGACATTCTAGGAGGTGGCATGGCATGGCAGGCAGACCACAAGTTCCCCTGTTACAGGAGTCTTTCCTTAAAATTAAAGTCCATCATATCTCGGGAACTAGAAGGTATACTCCTCTGATATTTGGAACATTCTATCAGGGGTATATGACCTTCTTGGAGGTGGCATACTATGCCAGCCGGACAAACAGTTCTCCTCCTACAGGCGTCTTTCTTTGAAACTAAGTCGTTCATATCTCGAGAACGACGTGACGTACTCCTCTTAAATTTGGAACATTGTATCAGGGGTATATGATCTTCTTGGAGGTGGCATACCATGCCAGCCGGACAAACAGTTCTCCTACTACAGGCGTCTTTCATTGAAAACTAAGTCGATCATATCTCGAGAACGAGATGACGTACTCCTCTTAAATTTGGAACATTGTATCAGGGGTACATGACATTCTAGGAGGTGGCATGACATGCCACGCAGACGAGCAGTTCTCCTGTTACAGGCGTCTTTCCTTAAAATTAAAGTCCATCATATCTCGAGAACATGAATGTATACTCCTCTTAAATTTGGAACATTGTATCAGGCGTACATGACATTCTAGGAGGTGGCATGGCATGCCAGGCAGACCACAAGTTCCCCTGTTACAGGAGTCTTTCCTTAAAATTAAAGTCCATCATATCTCGAGAACTAGAATGTATACTCCTCTGATATTTGGAACATTCTATCAGGGGTATATGACCTTCTTGGAGGTGGCATACTATGCCAGCCGGACAAACAGTTCTCCTCCTACAGGCGTCTTTCTTTGAAACTAAGTCGATCATATCTCGAGAACGAGGTGACGTACTCCTCTTAAATTTGGAACATTGTATCAGGGGTACATGACATTCTAGGAGGTGGCATGACATGCCACGCAGACGAGCAGTTCTCCTGTTACAGGCGTCTTTCCTTAAAATTAAAGTCCATCATATCTCGAGAGCTTGAATGTATACTCCTCTTAAATTTGGAACATTGTATCAGGCGTACATGACATTCTAGGAGGTGGCATGGCATGGCAGGCAGACCACAAGTTCCCCTGTTACAGGAGTCTTTCCTTAAAATTAAAGTCCATCATATCTCGGGAACTAGAAGGTATACTCCTCTGATATTTGGAACATTCTATCAGGGGTATATGACCTTCTTGGAGGTGGCATACTATGCCAGCCGGACAAACAGTTCTCCTCCTACAGGCGTCTTTCTTTGAAACTAAGTCGTTCATATCTCGAGAACGACGTGACGTACTCCTCTTAAATTTGGAACATTGTATCAGGGGTATATGATCTTCTTGGAGGTGGCATACCATGCCAGCCGGACAAACAGTTCTCCTACTACAGGCGTCTTTCATTGAAACTAAGTCGATCATATCTCGAGAACGAGATGACGTACTCCTCTTAAATTTGGAACATTGTATCAGGGGTACATGACATTCTAGGAGGTGGCATGACATGCCACGCAGACGAGCAGTTCTCCTGTTACAGGCGTCTTTCCTTAAAAAATTAAAGTCCATCATATCTCGAGAACATGAATGTATACTCCTCTTAAATTTGGAACATTGTATCAGGCGTACATGACATTCTAGGAGGTGGCATGGCATGCCAGGCAGACCACAAGTTCCCCTGTTACAGGAGTCTTTCCTTAAAATTAAAGTCCATCATATCTCGAGAACTAGAATGTATACTCCTCTGATATTTGGAACATTCTATCAGGGGTATATGACCTTCTTGGAGGTGGCATACTATGCCAGCCGGACAAACAGTTCTCCTCCTACAGGCGTCTTTCTTTGAAACTAAGTCGATCATATCTCGAGAACGAGGTGACGTACTCCTCTTAAATTTGGAACATTGTATCAGGGGTATATGATCTTCTTGGAGGTGGCATGACATGCCACGCAGACGAGCAGTTCTCCTGTTACAGGCGTCTTTCCTTAAAATTAAAGTCCATCATATCTCGAGAACATGAATGTATACTCCTCTTAAATTTGGAACATTGTATCAGGCGTACATGACATTCTAGGAGGTGGCATGGCATGCCAGGCAGACCACAAGTTCCCCTGTTACAGGAGTCTTTCCTTAAAATTAAAGTCCATCATATCTCGAGAACTAGAATGTATACTCCTCTGATATTTGGAACATTCTATCAGGGGTATATGACATTCTTGGAGGTGGCATACTATGCCAGCCGGACAAACAGTTCTCCTCCTACAGGCGTCTTTCTTTGAAACTAAGTCGATCATATCTCGAGAACGAGGTGACGTACTCCTCTTAAATTTGGAACATTGTATCAGGGGCATATGATCTTCTTGGAGGTGGCATACCATGCCAGCCGGACAAACAGTTCTCCTACTACAGGCGTCTTTCATTGAAACTAAGTCGATCATATCTCGAGAACGAGATGACGTACTCCTCTTAAATTTGGAACATTGTATCAGGGGTACATGACATTCTAGGAGGTGGCATGACATGCCACGCAGACGAGCAGTTCTCCTGTTACAGGCGTCTTTCCTTAAAATTAAAGTCCATCATATCTCGAGAACATGAATGTATACTCCTCTTAAATTTGGAACATTGTATCAGGCGTACATGACATTCTAGGAGGTGGCATGGCATGCCAGGCAGACCACAAGTTCCCCTGTTACAGGAGTCTTTCCTTAAAATTAAAGTCCATCATATCTCGAGAACTAGAATGTATACTCCTCTGATATTTGGAACATTCTATCAGGGGTATATGACCTTCTTGGAGGTGGCATACTATGCCAGCCGGACAAACAGTTCTCCTCCTACAGGCGTCTTTCTTTGAAACTAAGTCGATCATATCTCGAGAACGAGGTGACGTACTCCTCTTAAATTTGGAACATTGTATCAGGGGTACATGACATTCTAGGAGGTGGCATGACATGCCACGCAGACGAGCAGTTCTCCTGTTACAGGCGTCTTTCCTTAAAATTAAAGTCCATCATATCTCGAGAGCTTGAATGTATACTCCTCTTAAATTTGGAACATTGTATCAGGCGTACATGACATTCTAGGAGGTGGCATGGCATGGCAGGCAGACCACAAGTTCCCCTGTTACAGGAGTCTTTCCTTAAAATTAAAGTCCATCATATCTCGGGAACTAGAAGGTATACTCCTCTGATATTTGGAACATTCTATCAGGGGTATATGACCTTCTTGGAGGTGGCATACTATGCCAGCCGGACAAACAGTTCTCCTCCTACAGGCGTCTTTCTTTGAAACTAAGTCGTTCATATCTCGAGAACGACGTGACGTACTCCTCTTAAATTTGGAACATTGTATCAGGGGTATATGATCTTCTTGGAGGTGGCATACCATGCCAGCCGGACAAACAGTTCTCCTACTACAGGCGTCTTTCATTGAAACTAAGTCGATCATATCTCGAGAACGAGATGACGTACTCCTCTTAAATTTGGAACATTGTATCAGGGGTACATGACATTCTAGGAGGTGGCATGACATGCCACGCAGACGAGCAGTTCTCCTGTTACAGGCGTCTTTCCTTAAAATTAAAGTCCATCATATCTCGAGAACATGAATGTATACTCCTCTTAAATTTGGAACATTGTATCAGGCGTACATGACATTCTAGGAGGTGGCATGGCATGCCAGGCAGACCACAAGTTCCCCTGTTACAGGAGTCTTTCCTTAAAATTAAAGTCCATCATATCTCGAGAACTAGAATGTATACTCCTCTGATATTTGGAACATTCTATCAGGGGTATATGACCTTCTTGGAGGTGGCATACTATGCCAGCCGGACAAACAGTTCTCCTCCTACAGGCGTCTTTCTTTGAAACTAAGTCGATCATATCTCGAGAACGAGGTGACGTACTCCTCTTAAATTTGGAACATTGTATCAGGGGCATATGATCTTCTTGGAGGTGGCATACCATGCCAGCCGGACAAACAGTTCTCCTACTACAGGCGTCTTTCATTGAAACTAAGTCGATCATATCTCGAGAACGAGATGACGTACTCCTCTTAAATTTGGAACATTGTATCAGGGGTACATGACATTCTAGGAGGTGGCATGACATGCCACGCAGACGAGCAGTTCTCCTGTTACAGGCGTCTTTCCTTAAAAATTAAAGTCCATCATATCTCGAGAACATGAATGTATACTCCTCTTAAATTTGGAACATTGTATCAGGCGTACATGACATTCTAGGAGGTGGCATGGCATGCCAGGCAGACCACAAGTTCCCCTGTTACAGGAGTCTTTCCTTAAAATTAAAGTCCATCATATCTCGAGAACTAGAATGTATACTCCTCTGATATTTGGAACATTCTATCAGGGGTATATGACCTTCTTGGAGGTGGCATACTATGCCAGCCGGACAAACAGTTCTCCTCCTACAGGCGTCTTTCTTTGAAACTAAGTCGATCATATCTCGAGAACGAGGTGACGTACTCCTCTTAAATTTGGAACATTGTATCAGGGGTACATGACATTCTAGGAGGTGGCATGACATGCCACGCAGACGAGCAGTTCTCCTGTTACAGGCGTCTTTCCTTAAAATTAAAGTCCATCATATCTCGAGAGCTTGAATGTATACTCCTCTTAAATTTGGAACATTGTATCAGGCGTACATGACATTCTAGGAGGTGGCATGGCATGGCAGGCAGACCACAAGTTCCCCTGTTACAGGAGTCTTTCCTTAAAATTAAAGTCCATCATATCTCGGGAACTAGAAGGTATACTCCTCTGATATTTGGAACATTCTATCAGGGGTATATGACCTTCTTGGAGGTGGCATACTATGCCAGCCGGACAAACAGTTCTCCTCCTACAGGCGTCTTTCTTTGAAACTAAGTCGTTCATATCTCGAGAACGACGTGACGTACTCCTCTTAAATTTGGAACATTGTATCAGGGGTATATGATCTTCTTGGAGGTGGCATACCATGCCAGCCGGACAAACAGTTCTCCTACTACAGGCGTCTTTCATTGAAACTAAGTCGATCATATCTCGAGAACGAGATGACGTACTCCTCTTAAATTTGGAACATTGTATCAGGGGTACATGACATTCTAGGAGGTGGCATGACATGCCACGCAGACGAGCAGTTCTCCTGTTACAGGCGTCTTTCCTTAAAATTAAAGTCCATCATATCTCGAGAACATGAATGTATACTCCTCTTAAATTTGGAACATTGTATCAGGCGTACATGACATTCTAGGAGGTGGCATGGCATGCCAGGCAGACCACAAGTTCCCCTGTTACAGGAGTCTTTCCTTAAAATTAAAGTCCATCATATCTCGAGAACTAGAATGTATACTCCTCTGATATTTGGAACATTCTATCAGGGGTATATGACCTTCTTGGAGGTGGCATACTATGCCAGCCGGACAAACAGTTCTCCTCCTACAGGCGTCTTTCTTTGAAACTAAGTCGATCATATCTCGAGAACGAGGTGACGTACTCCTCTTAAATTTGGAACATTGTATCAGGGGCATATGATCTTCTTGGAGGTGGCATACCATGCCAGCCGGACAAACAGTTCTCCTACTACAGGCGTCTTTCATTGAAACTAAGTCGATCATATCTCGAGAACGAGATGACGTACTCCTCTTAAATTTGGAACATTGTATCAGGGGTACATGACATTCTAGGAGGTGGCATGACATGCCACGCAGACGAGCAGTTCTCCTGTTACAGGCGTCTTTCCTTAAAATTAAAGTCCATCATATCTCGAGAACATGAATGTATACTCCTCTTAAATTTGGAACATTGTATCAGGCGTACATGACATTCTAGGAGGTGGCATGGCATGCCAGGCAGACCACAAGTTCCCCTGTTACAGGAGTCTTTCCTTAAAATTAAAGTCCATCATATCTCGAGAACTAGAATGTATACTCCTCTGATATTTGGAACATTCTATCAGGGGTATATGACCTTCTTTGGAGGTGGCATACTATGCCAGCCGGACAAACAGTTCTCCTCCTACAGGCGTCTTTCTTTGAAACTAAGTCGATCATATCTCGAGAACGAGGTGACGTACTCCTCTTAAATTTGGAACATTGTATCAGGGGTACATGACATTCTAGGAGGTGGCATGACATGCCACGCAGACGAGCAGTTCTCCTGTTACAGGCGTCTTTCCTTAAAATTAAAGTCCATCATATCTCGAGAACTTGAATGTATACTCCTCTTAAATTTGGAACATTGTATCAGGCGTACATGACATTCTAGGAGGTGGCATGGCATGCCAGGCAGACCACAAGTTCCCCTGTTACAGGAGTCTTTCCTTAAAATTAAAGTCCATCATATCTCGAGAACTAGAATGTATACTCCTCTGATATTTGGAACATTCTATCAGGGGTATATGACCTTCTTGGAGGTGGCATACTATGCCAGCCGGACAAACAGTTCTCCTCCTACAGGCGTCTTTCTTTGAAACTAAGTCGATCATATCTCGAGAACGACGTGACGTACTCCTCTTAAATTTGGAACATTGTATCAGGGGTATATGATCTTCTTGGAGGTGGCATACCATGCCAGCCGGACAAACAGTTCTCCTACTACAGGCGTCTTTCATTGAAACTAAGTCGATCATATCTCGAGAACGAGATGACGTACTCCTCTTAAATTTGGAACATTGTATCAGGGGTACATGACATTCTAGGAGGTGGCATGACATGCCACGCAGACGAGCAGTTCTCCTGTTACAGGCGTCTTTCCTTAAAATTAAAGTCCATCATATCTCGAGAACATGAATGTATACTCCTCTTAAATTTGCAACATTGTATCAGGCGTACATGACATTCTAGGAGGTGGCATGGCATGCCAGGCAGACCACAAGTTCCCCTGTTACAGGAGTCTTTCCTTAAAACTAAAGTCCATCATATCTCGAGAACTAGAATGTATACTCCTCTGATATTTGGAACATTCTATCAGGGGTATATGACCTTCTTCTTGGAGGTGGCATACCATGCCAGCCGGACAAACAGTTCTCCTCCTACAGGCGTCTTTCTTTGAAACTAAGTCGATCATATCTCGAGAACGAGATGACGTGACTCCTCTTAAATTTGGAACATTGTATCAGGGGTACATGACATTCTAGGAGGTGGCATGACATGCCACGCAGACAAGCAGTTCTCCTGTTACAGGCGTCTTTCCTTAAAATTAAAGTCCATCATATCTCGAGAACATGAATGTATACTCCTCTTAAATTTGGAACATTGTATCAGGCGTACATGACATTCTAGGAGGTGGCATGGCATGCCAGGCAGACCACAAGTTCCCCTGTTACAGGAGTCTTTCCTTAAAATTAAAGTCCATCATATCTCGAGAACTAGAATGTATACTCCTCTGATATTTGGAACATTCTATCAGGGGTATATGACCTTCTTGGAGGTGGCATACTATGCCAGCCGGACAAACAGTTCTCCTCCTACAGGCGTCTTTCTTTGAAACTAAGTCGATCATATCTCGAGAACGAGGTGACGTACTCCTCTTAAATTTGGAACATTGTATCAGGGGTACATGACATTCTAGGAGGTGGCATGACATGCCACGCAGACGAGCAGTTCTCCTGTTACAGGCGTCTTTCCTTAAAATTAAAGTCCATCATATCTCGAGAGCTTGAATGTATACTCCTCTTAAATTTGGAACATTGTATCAGGCGTACATGACATTCTAGGAGGTGGCATGGCATGGCAGGCAGACCACAAGTTCCCCTGTTACAGGAGTCTTTCCTTAAAATTAAAGTCCATCATATCTCGAGAACTAGAAGGTATACTCCTCTGATATTTGGAACATTCTATCAGGGGTATATGACCTTCTTGGAGGTGGCATACTATGCCAGCCGGACAAACAGTTCTCCTCCTACAGGCGTCTTTCTTTGAAACTAAGTCGTTCATATCTCGAGAACGACGTGACGTACTCCTCTTAAATTTGGAACATTGTATCAGGGTATATGATCTTCTTGGAGGTGGCATACCATGCCAGCCGGACAAACAGTTCTCCTACTACAGGCGTCTTTCATTGAAACTAAGTCGATCATATCTCGAGAACGAGATGACGTACTCCTCTTAAATTTGGAACATTGTATCAGGGGTACATGACATTCTAGGAGGTGGCATGACATGCCACGCAGACGAGCAGTTCTCCTGTTACAGGCGTCTTTCCTTAAAATTAAAGTCCATCATATCTCGAGAACATGAATGTATACTCCTCTTAAATTTGGAACATTGTATCAGGCGTACATGACATTCTAGGAGGTGGCATGGCATGCCAGGCAGACCACAAGTTCCCCTGTTACAGGAGTCTTTCCTTAAAATTAAAGTCCATCATATCTCGAGAACTAGAATGTATACTCCTCTGATATTTGGAACATTCTATCAGGGGTATATGACCTTCTTGGAGGTGGCATACTATGCCAGCCGGACAAACAGTTCTCCTCCTACAGGCGTCTTTCTTTGAAACTAAGTCGATCATATCTCGAGAACGAGGTGACGTACTCCTCTTAAATTTGGAACATTGTATCAGGGGCATATGATCTTCTTGGAGGTGGCATACCATGCCAGCCGGACAAACAGTTCTCCTACTACAGGCGTCTTTCATTGAAACTAAGTCGATCATATCTCGAGAACGAGATGACGTACTCCTCTTAAATTTGGAACATTGTATCAGGGGTACATGACATTCTAGGAGGTGGCATGACATGCCACGCAGACGAGCAGTTCTCCTGTTACAGGCGTCTTTCCTTAAAATTAAAGTCCATCATATCTCGAGAACATGAATGTATACTCCTCTTAAATTTGGAACATTGTATCAGGCGTACATGACATTCTAGGAGGTGGCATGGCATGCCAGGCAGACCACAAGTTCCCCTGTTACAGGAGTCTTTCCTTAAAATTAAAGTCCATCATATCTCGAGAACTAGAATGTATACTCCTCTGATATTTGGAACATTCTATCAGGGGTATATGACCTTCTTGGAGGTGGCATACTATGCCAGACGGACAAACAGTTCTCCTCCTACAGGCGTCTTTCTTTGAAACTAAGTCGATCATATCTCGAGAACGAGGTGACGTACTCCTCTTAAATTTGGAACATTGTATCAGGGGTACATGACATTCTAGGAGGTGGCATGACATGCCACGCAGACGAGCAGTTCTCCTGTTACAGGCGTCTTTCCTTAAAATTAAAGTCCATCATATCTCGAGAGCTTGAATGTATACTCCTCTTAAATTTGGAACATTGTATCAGGCGTACATGACATTCTAGGAGGTGGCATGGCATGGCAGGCAGACCACAAGTTCCCCTGTTACAGGAGTCTTTCCTTAAAATTAAAGTCCATCATATCTCGGGAACTAGAAGGTATACTCCTCTGATATTTGGAACATTCTATCAGGGGTATATGACCTTCTTGGAGGTGGCATACTATGCCAGCCGGACAAACAGTTCTCTTCCTACAGGCGTCTTTCTTTGAAACTAAGTCGTTCATATCTCGAGAACGACGTGACGTACTCCTCTTAAATTTGGAACATTGTATCAGGGGTATATGATCTTCTTGGAGGTGGCATACCATGCCAGCCGGACAAACAGTTCTCCTACTACAGGCGTCTTTCATTGAAACTAAGTCGATCATATCTCGAGAACGAGATGACGTACTCCTCTTAAATTTGGAACATTGTATCAGGGGTACATGACATTCTAGGAGGTGGCATGACATGCCACGCAGACGAGCAGTTCTCCTGTTACAGGCGTCTTTCCTTAAAATTAAAGTCCATCATATCTCGAGAACATGAATGTATACTCCTCTTAAATTTGGAACATTGTATCAGGCGTACATGACATTCTAGGAGGTGGCATGGCATGCCAGGCAGACCACAAGTTCCCCTGTTACAGGAGTCTTTCCTTAAAATTAAAGTCCATCATATCTCGAGAACTAGAATGTATACTCCTCTGATATTTGGAACATTCTATCAGGGGTATATGACCTTCTTGGAGGTGGCATACTATGCCAGCCGGACAAACAGTTCTCCTCCTACAGGCGTCTTTCTTTGAAACTAAGTCGATCATATCTCGAGAACGAGGTGACGTACTCCTCTTAAATTTGGAACATTGTATCAGGGGCATATGATCTTCTTGGAGGTGGCATACCATGCCAGCCGGACAAACAGTTCTCCTACTACAGGCGTCTTTCATTGAAACTAAGTCGATCATATCTCGAGAACGAGATGACGTACTCCTCTTAAATTTGGAACATTGTATCAGGGGTACATGACATTCTAGGAGGTGGCATGACATGCCACGCAGACGAGCAGTTCTCCTGTTACAGGCGTCTTTCCTTAAAGTTAAAGTCCATCATATCTCGAGAACATGAATGTATACTCCTCTTAAATTTGGAACATTGTATCAGGCGTACATGACATTCTAGGAGGTGGCATGGCATGCCAGGCAACCACAAGTTCCCCTGTTACAGGAGTCTTTCCTTAAAATTAAAGTCCATCATATCTCGAGAACTAGAATGTATACTCCTCTGATATTTGGAACATTCTATCAGGGGTATATGACCTTCTTGGAGGTGGCATACTATGCCAGACGGACAAACAGTTCTCCTCCTACAGGCGTCTTTCTTTGAAACTAAGTCGATCATATCTCGAGAACGAGGTGACGTACTCCTCTTAAATTTGGAACATTGTATCAGGGGTACATGACATTCTAGGAGGTGGCATGACATGCCACGCAGACGAGCAGTTCTCCTGTTACAGGCGTCTTTCCTTAAAATTAAAGTCCATCATATCTCGAGAGCTTGAATGTATACTCCTCTTAAATTTGGAACATTGTATCAGGCGTACATGACATTCTAGGAGGTGGCATGGCATGGCAGGCAGACCACAAGTTCCCCTGTTACAGGAGTCTTTCCTTAAAATTAAAGTCCATCATATCTCGGGAACTAGAAGGTATACTCCTCTGATATTTGGAACATTCTATCAGGGGTATATGACCTTCTTGGAGGTGGCATACTATGCCAGCCGGACAAACAGTTCTCCTCCTACAGGCGTCTTTCTTTGAAACTAAGTCGTTCATATCTCGAGAACGACGTGACGTACTCCTCTTAAATTTGGAACATTGTATCAGGGGTATATGATCTTCTTGGAGGTGGCATACCATGCCAGCCGGACAAACAGTTCTCCTACTACAGGCGTCTTTCATTGAAACTAAGTCGATCATATCTCGAGAACGAGATGACGTACTCCTCTTAAATTTGGAACATTGTATCAGGGGTACATGACATTCTAGGAGGTGGCATGACATGCCACGCAGACGAGCAGTTCTCCTGTTACAGGCGTCTTTCCTTAAAATTAAAGTCCATCATATCTCGAGAACATGAATGTATACTCCTCTTAAATGCATGCCAGGCAGACCACAAGTTCCCCTGTTACAGGAGTCTTTCCTTAAAATTAAAGTCCATCATATCTCGAGAACTAGAATGTATACTCCTCTGATATTTGGAACATTCTATCAGGGGTATATGACCTTCTTGGAGGTGGCATACTATGCCAGCCGGACAAACAGTTCTCCTCCTACAGGCGTCTTTCTTTGAAACTAAGTCGATCATATCTCGAGAACGAGGTGACGTACTCCTCTTAAATTTGGAACATTGTATCAGGGGCATATGATCTTCTTGGAGGTGGCATACCATGCCAGCCGGACAAACAGTTCTCCTACTACAGGCGTCTTTCATTGAAACTAAGTCGATCATATCTCGAGAACGAGATGACGTACTCCTCTTAAATTTGGAACATTGTATCAGGGGTACATGACATTCTAGGAGGTGGCATGACATGCCACGCAGACGAGCAGTTCTCCTGTTACAGGCGTCTTTCCTTAAAATTAAAGTCCATCATATCTCGAGAACATGAATGTATACTCCTCTTAAATTTGGAACATTGTATCAGGCGTACATGACATTCTAGGAGGTGGCATGGCATGCCAGGCAGACCACAAGTTCCCCTGTTACAGGAGTCTTTCCTTAAAATTAAAGTCCATCATATCTCGAGAACTAGAATGTATACTCCTCTGATATTTGGAACATTCTATCAGGGGTATATGACCTTTCTTGGAGGTGGCATACTATGCCAGCCGGACAAACAGTTCTCCTCCTACAGGCGTCTTTCTTTGAAACTAAGTCGATCATATCTCGAGAACGAGGTGACGTACTCCTCTTAAATTTGGAACATTGTATCAGGGGTATATGACATTCTAGGAGGTGGCATGACATGCCACGCAGACGAGCAGTTCTCCTGTTACAGGCGTCTTTCCTTAAAATTAAAGTCCATCATATCTCGAGAACGAATGTATACTCCTCTTAAATTTGGAACATTGTATCAGGGGTACATGACATTCTAGGAGGTGGCATGGCATGCCACGCAGACCACAAGTTCCCCTGTTACAGGCGTCTTTCCTTAAAATTAAAGTCCATCATATCTCGAGAACTAGAATGTATACTCCTCTGAAATTTGGAACATTCTATCAGGGGTATATGACCTTCTTGGAGGTGGCATACTATGCCAGCCGGACAAAAGTTCTCCTGTTACAGGCGTCTTTCCTTTGAAACTAAGTCCATCATATCTCGAGAACGAGAATGTATACTCCTCTTAAATTTGGAACATTGTATCAGGGGTATATGACCTTCTTGGAGGTGGCATACCATGCCAGCCGGACAAACAGTTCTCCTCCTACAGGCGTCTTTCTTTGAAACTAAGTCGATCATATCTCGAGAACGAGATGACGTACTCCTCTTAAATTTGGAACATTGTATCAGGGGTACATGACATTCTAGGAGGTGGCATGACATGCCACGCAGACGAGCAGTTCTCCTGTTACAGGCGTCTTTCCTTAAAATTAAAGTCCATCATATCTCGAGAACATGAATGTATACTCCTCTTAAATTTGGAACATTGTATCAGGCGTACATGACATTCTAGGAGGTGGCATGGCATGCCAGGCAGACCAACAGTTCCCCTGTTACAGGAGTCTTTCCTTAAAATTAAAGTCCATCATATCTCGAGAACTAGAATGTATACTCCTCTGATATTTGGAACATTCTATCAGGGGTATATGACCTTCTTGGAGGTGGCATACTATGCCAGCCGGACAAACAGTTCTCCTCCTACAGGCGTCTTTCTTTTGAAACTAAGTCGATCATATCTCGAGAACGAGATGACGTACTCCTCTTAAATTTGGAACATTGTATCAGGGGTACATGATCTTCTTGGAGGTGGCATGACATGCCAGCGCAGACAAACAGTTCTCCTGTTACAGGCGTCTTTCCTTGAAACTAAAGTCCATCATATCTCGAGAACGAGATGACGTACTCCTCTTAAATTTGGAACATTGTATCAGGGGTACATGACATTCTAGGAGGTGGCATGGCATGCCAGGCAGACCACAAGTTCCCCTGTTACAGGCGTCTTTCCTTAAAATTAAAGTCCATCATATCTCGAGAACTAGAATGTATACTCCTCTGATATTTGGAACATTCTATCAGGGGTATATGACCTTCTTGGAGGTGGCATGGCATGCCAGCCGGACAAACAGTTCTCCTCCTACAGGCGTCTTTCTTTGAAACTAAGTCCATCATATCTCGAGAACTAGAATGTATACTCCTCTTAAATTTGGAACATTGTATCAGGGGTATATGACATTCTTGGAGGTGGCATACCATGCCAGCCGGACAAACAGTTCTCCTCCTACAGGCGTCTTTCTTTGAAACTAAGCGTCATATCTCGAGAACGAGGTGACGTACTCCTCTTAAATTTGGAACATTGTATCAGGGGTACATGACATTCTAGGAGGTGGCATGACATGCCAGCGCAGACAAGCAGTTCTCCTCTTTCATTAGAAAAGTCCATCATATCTCGAGAACTTGAGATGTATACTCCTCTTAAATTTGGAACATTGTATCAGGCGTACATGACATTCTAGGAGGTGGCATGGCATGCCAGGCAGACCACAAGTTCTCCTGTTACAGGCGTCTTTCCTTAAAATTAAAGTCCATCATATCTCGAGAACTAGAATGTATACTCCTCTTAAATTTGGAACATTCTATCAGGGGTATATGACATTCTTGGAGGTGGCATGGCATGCCAGCCGGACAAACAGTTCTCCTCCTACAGGCGTCTTTCCTTAAAATAAAGTCCATCATATCTCGAGAACTAGAATGTACTCCTCTTAAATTTGGAACATTGTATCAGGGGTATATGATCTTCTTGGAGGTGGCATACCATGCCAGCCGGACAAACAGTTCTCCTACTACAGGCGTCTTTCATTGAAACTAAGTCGATCATATCTCGAGAACGAGATGACGTACTCCTCTTAAATTTGGAACATTGTATCAGGGGTACATGACATTCTAGGAGGTGGCATGACATGCCACGCAGACGGACAAACAGTTCTCCTGTTACAGGCGTCTTTCCTTAAAAATTAAAGTCCATCATATCTCGAGAACATGAATGTATACTCCTCTTAAATTTGGAACATTGTATCAGGCGTACATGACATTCTAGGAGGTGGCATGGCATGCCAGGCAGACCAACAGTTCTCCTGTTACAGGCGTCTTTCCTTAAAATTAAAGTCCATCATATCTCGAGAACTAGAATGTATACTCCTCTTAAATTTGGAACATTCTATCAGGGGTATATGACATTCTAGGAGGTGGCATACCATGCCAGACCACAAACAAGTTCTCCTGTTACAGGCGTCTTTCCTTAAAATTAAGTCCATCATATCTCGAGAACTAGAATGACGTACTCCTCTTAAATTTGGAACATTCTATCAGGGGTATATGATCTTCTTGGAGGTGGCATACCATGCCAGCCGGACAAACAGTTCTCCTACTACAGGCGTCTTTCATTGAAACTAAGTCGATCATATCTCGAGAACGAGATGACGTACTCCTCTTAAATTTGGAACATTGTATCAGGGGTACATGACATTCTAGGAGGGTGGCATGACATGCCACGCAGACGAGCAGTTCTCCTGTTACAGGCGTCTTTCCTTAAAATTAAAGTCCATCATATCTCGAGAACTTGAATGTATACTCCTCTTAAATTTGGAACATTGTATCAGGCGTACATGACATTCTAGGAGGTGGCATGGCATGCCAGGCAGACCACAAGTTCCCCTGTTACAGGAGTCTTTCCTTAAAATTAAAGTCCATCATATCTCGAGAACTAGAATGTATACTCCTCTGATATTTGGAACATTCTATCAGGGGTATATGACCTTCTTGGAGGTGGCATACTATGCCAGCCGGACAAACAGTTCTCCTCCTACAGGCGTCTTTCTTTGAAACTAAATCAGGTGGGTATATGACATTCTAGGAGGTGGCATACCATGCCAGCCGGACAAACAGTTCTCCTGTTACAGGCGTCTTTCATTGAAAATTAAAGTCGATCATATCTCGAGAACAGAGATGACGTACTCCTCTTAAATTTGGAACATTGTATCAGGGGTACATGACATTCTAGGAGGTGGCATGACATGCCAGGCAGACCAGCAGTTCTCCTGTTACAGGCGTCTTTCCTTAAAATTAAAGTCCATCATATCTCGAGAACTAGAATGTATACTCCTCTTAAATTTGGAACATTGTATCAGGCGTACATGACATTCTAGGAGGTGGCATGGCATGCCAGGCAGACCACAAGTTCTCCTGTTACAGGCGTCTTTCCTTAAAAATTAAAGTCCATCATATCTCGAGAACTAGAACGTATACTCCTCTTATAATTTGGAACATTCTATCAGGGGTATATGACCTTCTTGGAGGTGGCATACTATGCCAGCCGGACAAACAGTTCTCCTACTACAGGCGTCTTTCATTGAAACTAAGTCCATCATATCTCGAGAACTAGAATGACGTACTCCTCTTAAATTTGGAACATTGTATCAGGCGTACATGACATTCTAGGAGGTGGCATGGCATGCCAGGCAGACCACAAGTTCTCCTGTTACAGGCGTCTTTCCTTAAAATTAAAAGTCCATCATATCTCGAGAACTAGAATGTATACTCCTCTTAAATTTGGAACATTCTATCAGGCGTACATGACATTCTTGGAGGTGGCATGGCATGCCAGCCAGACAAAAGTTCTCCTATTACAGGCGTCTTTCCTTGAAACTAAGTCCATCATATCTCGAGAACTTCAGATGACGTACTCCTCTTAAATTTGGAACATTGTATCAGGGGTACATGACATTCTAGGAGGTGGCATGACATGCCAGGCAGACAAACAGTTCTCCTGCTACAGGCGTCTTTCCTTTGAAACTAAAGTCCATCATATCTCGAGAACTAGAAGGTGACGTACTCCTCTTAAATTTGGAACATTGTATCAGGGGTATATGACATTCTTGGAGGTGGCATGACATGCCAGCCAGGACAAACAGTTCTCCTGTTACAGGCGTCTTTCATTGAAACTAAGTCCATCATATCTCGAGAACTAGAGATGACGTACTCCTCTTAAAATTTGGAACATTGTATCAGGGGTACATGACATTCTAGGAGGTGGCATGACATGCCAGGCAGACCAACAGTTCTCCTGTTACAGGCGTCTTTCCTTAAAATTAAAGTCCATCATATCTCGAGAACTAGAATGTATACTCCTCTGAAATTTGGAACATTCTATCAGGGGTACATGACATTCTTGGAGGTGGCATGGCATGCCAGCCAGACCAGCAAATTCTCCTACTACAGGCGTCTTTCCTTAAAACTTAAAGTCCATCATATCTCGAGAACTAGAAGGACGTACTCCTCTTAAATTTGGAACATTGTATCAGGGGTACATGACATTCTAGGAGGTGGCATGACATGCCAGGCAGACAAACAGTTCTCCTGTTACAGGCGTCTTTCCTTAAAACTAAAGTCCATCATATCTCGAGAACTAGAATGTATACTCCTCTTAAATTTGGAACATTGTATCAGGCGTACATGACATTCTAGGAGGTGGCATGGCATGCCAGGCAGACCACAGTTCTCCTGTTACAGGCGTCTTTCCTTAAAATTAAAGTCCATCATATCTCGAGAACTAGAATGTATACTCCTCTTAAATTTGGAACATTCTATCAGGGGTATATGACATTCTTGGAGGTGGCATACTATGCCAGCCGGACAAACAGTTCTCCTGTTACAGGCGTCTTTCATTGAAACTAAAGTCGATCATATCTCGAGAACTAGATGACGTACTCCTCTTAAATTTGGAACATTGTATCAGGGGTTTTATGACATTCTAGGAGGTGGCATACTATGCCAGCCAGACAAACAGTTCTCTCCTACTACAGGCGTCTTTCATTTGAAATTAAAGTCCATCATATCTCGAGAACTAGATGTATACTCCTCTTAAATTTGGAACATTGTATCAGGCGTACATGACATTCTAGGAGGTGGCATGACATGACAGGCATACCGAGCAGTTCTCCTGTTACAGGCGTCTTTCCTTAAAATTAAAGTCCATCATATCTCGAGAACTAGAAGGTATACTCCTCTGATATTTGGAACATTCTATCAGGGTATATGACCTTCTTGGAGGTGGCATGGCTATGCCAGCCGGACAAACAACAAGTTCTCCTGTTACAGGCGTCTTTCATTGAAACTAAAGTCGATCATATCTCGAGAACTAGAATGTATACTCCTCTTAAATTTGGAACATTGTATCAGGGTACACATGACATTCTAGGAGGTGGCATGACATGCCAGGCAGACGAGACAGTTCTCCTGTTACAGGCGTCTTTCCTTGAAACTTAAAAATCCATCATATCTCGAGAACTAGAAGACGTACTCCTCTTAAATTTGGAACATTCTATCAGGGGTATATGACCTTCTAGGAGGTGGCATGGCATGCCAGACGGACAAACAGTTCTCCTGTTACAGGCGTCTTTCCTTAAAATTAAGTCCATCATATCTCGAGAACTAGATATGACGTACTCCTCTTAAATTTGGAACATTGTATCAGGGGTACATGACATTCTAGGAGGTGGCATGACATGCCAGCCGGACAAGAGCAGTTCTCCTGTTACAGGCGTCTTTCCTTAAAATTAAAGTCCATCATATCTCGAGAACTTGAATGTATACTCCTCTTAAATTTGGAACATTCTATCAGGGTACATGACATTCTAGGAGGTGGCATGGCATGCCAGGCAGACAAACAGATTCTCCTGTTACAGGCGTCTTTCATTGAAACTTAAAGTCCATCATATCTCGAGAACTAGATGCTATACTCCTCTGAAATTTGGAACATTCTATCAGGGGTATATGACATTCTTGGAGGTGGCATGACTATGCCAGGCATACAAGCAGTTCTCCTGTTACAGGCGTCTTTCACTTAGCGTCTTTCCATCATATCTCCGAGAACTAGAATGTATACTCTCTGATATTTGGAACATTCTATGGGGTATATGACCTTCTTGGATGTGGCATACTATGCCAGCCGGACAAACAGTTCTCCTGCTACAGGCGTCTTTAGATGACGTACTCCTCTTAAATTTGGAACATTGTATCAGGGCGTACATGACATTCTAGGAGGTGGCATGACATGACAGGCAGACGAGCAGTTCTCCTGTTACAGGCGTCTTTCCTTAAAAATTAAAGTCCATCATATCTCGAGAACTAGAAGGTATACTCCTCTGATATTTGGAACATTCTATCAGGGGTATATGACCTTCTTGGAGGTGGCATACTATGCCAGCCGGACAAACAGTTCTCCTACTACAGGCGTCTTTCATTGAAAACTAAAGTCGATCATATCTCGAGAACTAGAATGACGTACTCCTCTTAAATTTGGAACATTGTATCAGGGCGTACATGACATTCTAGGAGGTGGCATGACATGCCAGGCAGACCAGAAGTTCTCCTGTTACAGGCGTCTTTCCTTAAAAATTAAAGTCCATCATATCTCGAGAACTAGAAGGTATACTCCTCTGATATTTGGAACATTCTATCAGGGGTATATGACCTTCTTGGAGGTGGCATACTATGCCAGCCGGACAAACAGTTCTCCTACTACAGGCGTCTTTCATTGAAACTAAGTCGATCATATCTCGAGAACGAGATGACGTACTCCTCTTAAATTTGGAACATTGTATCAGGGGTACATGACATTCTAGGAGGTGGCATGACATGACAGGCAGACGAGCAGTTCTCCTGTTACAGGCGTCTTTCCTTAAAATTAAAGTCCATCATATCTCGAGAACTAGAAGGTATACTCCTCTGATATTTGGAACATTCTATCAGGGGTATATGACCTTCTTGGAGGTGGCATACTATGCCAGCCGGACAAACAGTTCTCCTACTACAGGCGTCTTTCCTTTGAAACTAAAGTCGATCATATCTCGAGAACTAGAATGACGTACTCCTCTTAAATTTGGAACATTGTATCAGGGCGTACATGACATTCTAGGAGGTGGCATGGCATGCCAGGCAGACCAGACAGTTCTCCTGTTACAGGCGTCTTTCCTTAAAAATTAAAGTCCATCATATCTCGAGAACTAGAAGGTATACTCCTCTGATATTTGGAACATTCTATCAGGGGTATATGACCTTCTTGGAGGTGGCATACTATGCCAGCCGGACAAACAGTTCTCCTACTACAGGCGTCTTTCATTGAAACTAAGTCGATCATATCTCGAGAACGAGATGACGTACTCCTCTTAAATTTGGAACATTGTATCAGGGGTACATGACATTCTAGGAGGTGGCATGACATGCCAGGCAGACGAGCAGTTCTCCTGTTACAGGCGTCTTTCCTTAAAAATTAAAGTCCATCATATCTCGAGAACTAGAAGGTATACTCCTCTGATATTTGGAACATTCTATCAGGGGTATATGACCTTCTTGGAGGTGGCATACTATGCCAGCCGGACAAACAGTTCTCCTACTACAGGCGTCTTTCCTTAAAAATTAAAGTCCATCATATCTCGAGAACTAGAAGGTATACTCCTCTTAAATTTGGAACATTGTATCAGGGCGTACATGACATTCTAGGAGGTGGCATGTCACGCCAGGCAGACCAGAAGTTCTCCTGTTACAGGCGTCTTTCCTTAAAATTAAAGTCCATCATATCTCGAGAACTAGAAGGTATACTCCTCTGATATTTGGAACATTCTATCAGGGGTATATGACCTTCTTGGAGGTGGCATACTATGCCAGCCGGACAAACAGTTCTCCTACTACAGGCGTCTTTCATTGAAACTAAGTCGATCATATCTCGAGAACGAGATGACGTACTCCTCTTAAATTTGGAACATTGTATCAGGGGTACATGACATTCTAGGAGGTGGCATGACATGACAGGCATACGAGCAGTTCTCCTGTTACAGGCGTCTTTCCTTAAAAATTAAAGTCCATCATATCTCGAGAACTAGAAGGTATACTCCTCTGATATTTGGAACATTCTATCAGGGGTATATGACCTTCTTGGAGGTGGCATACTATGCCAGCCGGACAAACAGTTCTCCTACTACAGGCGTCTTTCATTGAAACTAAAGTCGATCATATCTCGAGAACTTGAATGTATACTCCTCTTAAATTTGGAACATTGTATCAGGCGTACATGACATTCTAGGAGGTGGCATGGCATGCCAGGCAGACCACAAGATCTCCTGTTACAGGCGTCTTTCCTTAAAAATTAAAGTCCATCATATCTCGAGAACTAGAAGGTATACTCCTCTGATATTTGGAACATTCTATCAGGGGTATATGACCTTCTTGGAGGTGGCATACTATGCCAGCCGGACAAACAGTTCTCCTACTACAGGCGTCTTTCATTGAAACTAAGTCGATCATATCTCGAGAACGAGATGACGTACTCCTCTTAAATTTGGAACATTGTATCAGGGGTACATGACATTCTAGGAGGTGGCATGACATGACAGGCATACGAGCAGTTCTCCTGTTACAGGCGTCTTTCCTTAAAAATTAAAGTCCATCATATCTCGAGAACTAGAAGGTATACTCCTCTGATATTTGGAACATTCTATCAGGGGTATATGACCTTCTTGGAGGTGGCATACTATGCCAGCCGGACAAACAGTTCTCCTACTACAGGCGTCTTTCATTGAAACTAAAGTCGATCATATCTCGAGAACGAGATGACGTACTCCTCTTAAATTTGGAACATTGTATCAGGGGTACATGACATTCTAGGAGGTGGCATGGCATGCCAGGCAGACGAGCAGTTCTCCTGTTACAGGCGTCTTTCCTTAAAAATTAAAGTCCATCATATCTCGAGAACTAGAAGGTATACTCCTCTGATATTTGGAACATTCTATCAGGGGTATATGACCTTCTTGGAGGTGGCATACTATGCCAGCCGGACAAACAGTTCTCCTACTACAGGCGTCTTTCATTGAAACTAAAGTCGATCATATCTCGAGAACGAGATGTACGTACTCCTCTTAAATTTGGAACATTGTATCAGGGGTACATGACATTCTAGGAGGTGGCATGACATGCCAGGCAGACCAGAAGTTCTCCTGTTACAGGCGTCTTTCCTTGAAAAATTAAAGTCCATCATATCTCGAGAACTAGATGTACGTACTCCTCTGATATTTGGAACATTGTATCAGGGGTACATGACATTCTAGGAGGTGGCATGACTATGCCAGCCGGACAAACAGTTCTCCTGCTACAGGCGTCTTTCCTTGAAAATTAAAGTCCATCATATCTCGAGAACTGAATGTACGTACTCCTCTTAAATTTGGAACATTGTATCAGGGCGTACATGACATTCTAGGAGGTGGCATGGCATGCCAGGCAGACCAGCAAGTTCTCCTGTTACAGGCGTCTTTCCTTAAAAAAATTAAAGTCCATCATATCTCGAGAACTAGAAGGTATACTCCTCTGATATTTGGAACATTCTATCAGGGGTATATGACCTTCTTGGAGGTGGCATACTATGCCAGCCGGACAAACAGTTCTCCTACTACAGGCGTCTTTCATTGAAACTAAAGTCGATCATATCTCG
>JAUCMO010000263.1:0-42753 GCA_032399605.1 Melipona beecheii | reverse complement strand
AACTTGGAACGCTATTAATCAACGCCGGATGCATTATCGCGAAGATCGAACGGCGTTCGTAAAATGGGAATGACCGTCAAAGCGTTACGCACGCGGTTTTTCTCCATCGATTCCCCTCGTGATCGGTATCTGTGAACAATCAAAAGTTTAACGTCGTTAAAATGTTCCCTGGTACCTCTCTTTGCTTCTCTTTCTTGACGGATCATCGCTCTTTAAAGATCGGTGGGCTATGTTTCCGCTTTTCTTTTTTTTTACGAAGCTCGGTGGGCTATGCGTAAAGCGATGTGTTTACCGGAATTATTTCGTAGATTTTTCCAGAAAATCTATTACCATGACTTCAGGGATTTTCTGCCCCTCGATAAGTTGTAAGAAAAAAGTCGAGAAGTTTCTACTCAGTTCTCCTTTGCAATGATTTTCATTTAGAATGTACTTTGTCAGTGTCGTAATTTAATCTTGGATGTTGACATATTCTGATAGCGTTAAATCAGTAGCGATAACGCCTTTTTTGTCTTTTGATCAACACTGTTCGCTGTGTTATCGTCTTCTCTTTTCGTTGGACGCGTTCGAGTTTCGTTGCCCTCCCTTCGTCAACACCTTCCCCACCAATCGCGCTGCCACGTGCAAGGAATCGTACTGTCTAGCAGGCGCGAGAATGAAGGAAATCCCACTCTACGAACAGCTCGTCTGTTCGAATCACTGTCGTCGTGCTACCGCAATGTCGTCGCAGCGGAATCCGATAATCATCGCACCGATGGTTGCATACGAGTCAGTCTTGACCCGTTTGGCCAGGCATACCATGATCAATGAACAGGTTGCAGTGCTATTATTTTTCTCAGAGGGAAATTTCCGAAAACAACGGAAACGCAGCTTGTAGTTCAACGAGAAGCAAACATTCGTTTGATATTCAGATTTCTTAGGTGTTTGTTTTTCGCGTTTAGCGCGTTGCTTCGCAATCTACCAGCAATATACATTATCGTGTACTGTCTTGGAGCAATTGGGACATCTATTTCGGCTGGCGTTTTATTTCTTGAAAAACTCCGTCTCTGCACGTTTCTGCTTTCCTTTCCCTGCGCGCTCCTTTCAATTCGTTGCAGATATGACACTGCTTTTTACTAGCGATCGCGGTCGATCATGATGATCATAGTTCTCATTAATTTAAATCTTTTCGTATTCCGCGAGACCAACAAACAGCACCGAAGCCACCATATCTCTTACGTTCAATATCGTCTATTGTGTCGATTATTAATTCGATCAGCTTGACGTCGATAATCATACTAGTCTGGCTTGGGTACCCTAAGTTTGTGCAACCCATTCGGCTCAGAGCAGAATCGTCAGCGAATTGCAGAACATGTATCAATCGGTCGTGCCATTTTAGTTCGGGAGCAAATACCGCTTATAGATCCTTGCGAGAGAAGAATCTTTATATATTCGAGTTTTGCGAAAGTAATCCGCAATTAATCACACTAATAATTAAAAATACTTCTACGTTCTCTTCGCTATCATCCAAATATCTTCGTAAGGGGCAGCAAGAAAGCAAAATATTAAAGTCGCAGTTGTTCAAGGAATTTGTACAGATCATCACTAGCAAAGAAGGTCCTGTTCAAGGTGGAAGAAAACAATAGGAGGTACAGGGTATCCAGGGTTACCCTGGGATACCCAGGCAACGCTATAAAACGTAATAGCATAGGACGTATTTCTGGGCAGCATTATCTTATCTGATAATTATTTGTGATCTTTATCCAACGGCAACGTCTCTGACCGAAAATAACTTATTCTCCCAATCCCGTGATGCGAAAAGATACAAAGAGAGTCGGCCTTGTATAAACCCGACACTGCATAAAATCTTTCTGCACGTCTACTCGTCTACATCGTCCATTTCGGTATCACTATCACCGCGTACTTCCAATGGAGGTCTATCTTCAAATTCCTCTCCCACATTCTTTTTATTTTGACGGAATTGAGGATAAGGAAATTTCACACTCTGGAGAGTGGAAAATTGGATATGAAAATAGAGACACGTCACCTCTGAGGTTAATAAAAACTACCGAATGTCAGACATTTCAGGTAAGTGTAGTAATAATTGGATACAGTATTATTTCTCATGGTATATTTCTTTAAAACCTTATTAACAATTACAAAATATTGCTGGCAAAAACTACAAAATATGCTATTTTTTTTACAAGAGTATTTACCGACATTAGATCCTTGTATAGTCGTTTACAAAACGGTACTTATGTTTGTCTTATGATGTAATGGTGAACAATAATTAGGAGCCATAAACGCATGATTTCCTCGCTAGTACATGTTTATTTCTCGATTCCTATATAACCATATGTAGATTATACCTGCGTGGTATACCTACTTAGGTAACAATGGAAAAGTGGATAACCAATGATTTCCGCAGAGAATCCGCGCAAAGAATACAAGATCTTCTTCGAGGTAGAGGAGAAAATCATGACGAGTTCATCTACAATTCATTCTCTCGGTCCCTCCAACTTCAAGGACAGCATAATACGCCCTTGTGCCTGTAGTAGCGATAACGGACCACACGTTTTGACTCCTGACAATTGTATTACAAAAATTACAAAGTATTCGGCAGACAGAAAAATTGTGTACATTCGTTTCCAGAAAAATGTTTAGACTGTTCTTACAGTACAACTTCTTACGACATAAGTTCCTACGATATAACGGTGAAAAATTACTAGGTTCAATACATAACAATGGTACATACATTTCTGGCCCGGAACTCTTCAGATAATAAAAATTTACTTCCCAAAAAAATAAAAATTTCAACACAGGGACCTTTTTCTGTAAGGTAGAGGAGGAAATTAATTAGGGAGGAAGGAGGTGGGCTTCTACAATTTCTTTTCCCGGTTATTCCACCCTGAAAGAACATCAGGATACAAGGTATACTGATATATTCACCTTGTATATAATATACTTTTTATATAAGAGTACGTAATAAAACAGGGTATTTGGAAGGTGGATAACTGGACATAGAAATTGAGACGTCTCTTTTCATGGGAAATTTTTAATAACCAAAGTTGCAGCAGTTTTCTAATTTCATACATTTCAACCAATCTCGTAATTCACACATTGCAAGAAATATTCAAAATCATTACGAAGGTTAGAAAGTTTCTACTTAAGACATTTGAGACATTCCAAATAAAACTGTAATAGTAACAATTACACGACTCGTTTTTGACTCATCCATCATATTCCTTTCTTTACAATTTTGTTAGAACATATAATATATTCGTCCTCAAGGCAGAAAATTTTTCTGGCATTAGAATTTCTGATATTCGTTTGCAGGAAGATATTTGTACTACATTCTTACCATGTGAGCAATAACTAGGAGTTGTTATTTATAGTACGTTCTCCTAGGATGTCAACAATTAGGGAGAGCCACGGTCTCCTACCAACTTTCTCGCTAGTGGTCGTTTGAAAGACTCAGTTACTATATAAGAAAAATAAGTAATGTATGCCTACAACGGTCCGGTGCTACTCAGGGATCAGCGGGGAAGTGGTTGCTGGCCACCATCATCAAGGCCGTGAAAAGGGACTACCAACCGGCCGTTGGAGCCCTTCTTCTCCCGTGTAGAGTGAAAAACCAGGGATGCCATTCTCCTTCCAGGATTTCCGCCACCGAACTTGGAAGGGAATGGAAGGGTGTTCACGCCTCTCGCAAGTGTTGGAGAGCTGCGGAGGCGCGCACTGTCTCCTTGGTGGAGTACCTCACCGAGGTTTAACCAGCTTCCTCAAAGCGCTTCCTCTCCAAACCAACATTCCAAACGTGCACAATATTCCAAATTGTGCACGATATTCACATTCCAATAGGTTAGTATAAGAGAGAGAACGAAAGACTGACACCTGAGTAGCACGTTGTTGGTGGTTGTGGACCAAACTTTTTGACTTACGCGTTATTTTTTTCTGACAGTTTTATTACAGATATGAAAATATTCTTCCTGACAACAGAAAACTTTTCTGAAATGACATTTTTATACATTCGTTTCCAAAAAGATGGTTATAATGGTTATAATTCTTACGAAAAAAAAACTAAACAACTATTAGGAACTTTCTCCCTGCTGCTTATTTAATATATGAGAATGAAATGTAGTACGGAACTACTAACAGTAGGAAATTATATAACCAAAAATTTGTGCAAATTATCGGGAGGTTCTTCAATGTAGAGGAAACTAAAAGATGTAATTCGTTTGCAATTTCTCCTCTCAGATTCTCCCGAACTAATGGCACTATCAATTAGACAATGAAATATTTTAAATAACTATAGTAAATCCTATTAGATCACATATTTTAACTTTCGTATTATATTGTTTATCGTTATATTTTCGTGACAATTTTATTACGAATTTTAAAATATTTGTTGTATCACTAGAAAAATTTACTGATCTTAAATTTCTGTACATTTTTGACATTTGTTTGCAGAAAGATATTCATAATATTCGAACCGTTTGGTAAATTCTTAGGTGCCGTATGACTTTCTTGCTAATGTTTATTTACGCTCTCGGTTATAATGTATAAGAACGATGTGGATTGTTATGGAGTTATTCAGAGAAACAAAAGGGAATTCGATAACAATGAGTTTATGAGTTCCACCACCGGCGGAAGAAGGTCTTCAGAATAAAGAAGGATCCTCCTCCTGTTAGAGGAAAGAACCAACAAGGGCGGAGATGGGGATTTTTAATTGATCATCTAATCTTTCTATCCTGACATTACAGGTGTTCCAAACTTTCTGTGAAAAATGGATACTTAGGGCTTAAAGCTAAGATGATTTCTGGGAATATTCCTCTGTGGTTACAAAAACTTCTTACTGACAAAAGATACGTCATCTATGAAATTCGTACAAATCCTCCAATAAATTGAATAATATCTCATGTATACAATAATTCAGATTGCAGTGATACTACCTTCTTAATTTTGTTACAAAATACAAAATATTCGTTCTGGGAATAAAAACATTTTCTGTCACGTAATTTTCGTACATTTTTGCAGCGTGTCAGTGAAAAATTATTGGAAATCTCGTATGGTTCTCTCATTAATTCTGGTTTATGCTCTTGGTTAATATAATGTATAAGAGTGGTATGTGTTGGTGCGATACTATTCAGAGAAACGGAACAGCGATTCTTCCGTTGTGTTTGTTTCGTGAGACATATAGAATGTATGTAAACGCAAAAACGTGGATAACAACAAACATAAGTACGTACATAATTCCCCTTCTGACGTAGCAAAAATTATATGCAAATGCTATTCGCTCTGGAGATGATTATTCTGCCACGATTCTGGCCAAACGTCTTTCTAAAATTCCCAAATCACTAGAAGTAATTCCAATTACTCGCATATTTTTTCCCTGACAATTTTGTTAGAAATTTCAAAATATTCGTTCTATCGAGGGAACAATTTTTGTTCCAAAGATATTCATACTATTTTTACAATGTAGCAGTAAAAAATTACTAAGAACATAGCATGCATCGTATTCTTACTTAAACTCTGGATTAATATATGAGAATTATGTATAGTATATACCTCCGTGCGAAGTTGTTCTGGAAAAGTAGTGGAATAGAAGACTTGGACTATGCGAAGATGTCTGCCATCAGTTCCCCTCCTACGTTCTCTGCGCCGCCACCAAATGCGTGTTAACGGGAATGCGAAGAGCACAAAAATACAGGCAGAAAGAAACCTTCGTAGTTGCTTCTCGCTTCTTGTGGAGGAAAAGAGTTCGTCTTCTAGTATCTTCTATCTTGACGAAGTCACGGATGAAGAACACAGACCTTCGTGGCATTTCTCTCACGTGCAGGTTTAGATTAGGTTTCACGTGAGATCATTTCTTCGTAAATGACTTACAAGTTCGTGGATGCAACCATCAAATCAAGTCGCTGGTGCGGGACATGGATAATACTGCGATTAATATTGCGAATTTGGTTGGATTCGCTTCCTCCGGAGACGAACCCCGCTGAATTCTGGAACAGTATCACCGGTCGGTGTAAGCGCAGGAATAAGAGTAGCGATGTTGCCTCCAACTCTGAATTCTGTTTCTCGACAAACCCAATCCTCCACGCTGTGTTCGGGCGTGGACCAACGTTTCTTCCTTATTTTTTTCTCTTTTTCTTCTTCACACAGATAGTCATTGCGCTTGTTACTCGTACACGTAACACTTGGACAAACGCGAACGTAAGTCTATAATCGCGATTCTGAATGTTTTGCGTGAATGCCTGACTAACAGCTCCAATGATGATTCTTCGACCAAGATTCCGGAATGAGTGCTGTGAGGCGCGTCGGTCGTCCTTTTAAAAGGCATCTGTACCTCCACCACTCTGGTCCGATTCTTGGAAAACGGTTTCTGTTTTTGAAACGTGAAACGTCGCGTTGCTATCCGCTTCCCTGGCCATAAAAGTCTCTTACTTTTAGATCGGGAAATTCTGAACTAATTTTATCTGCGGTCATTGACGTATGGCTTAGATGTCGACGACCGCACGTGGCCCGTCGATTTACCTCGCCTTGGTTTTCTAGTCCTTTCTATTAATATATTATCCCGGCGGTCGACGTGGAACTCTTTCGAGAGAAACTACTTATTTCCACAGAAAAAACAAAGGCTGAAATATTCGATGAACCGAAGTACGTCAAACTTGAAAATCTTACGTAAATTGTAATGATGATCTGGAAAAAAAATATATCCTTCTCAAACTGTTTTCTAGAATTCCTACGACCTGTCGCGTCGGAAAAGGAGCCTACAGCAGGTCTGTGTCGCCATAAAATCCTGCCATCTCGCTTGGCTCTGTTCTACCGCAGACAAGGCCCTCGACCGACACAACTGAATCAATTTTTCCGAACAAGTGCGAAAACAAAACGGCAATGGGCATCCGCCCTTTGTGCTCCGCCTTGGGCCCGTAATTTCCAGGTGCTGAACGAAAGGGAAAGCGAGAGAGCTTCCGTGCTTTCCTTCGTCCTGTAAGTTTAGAATTATTTCGACTTCCAATCAACACGGGTTATCTCTCGCGACACTAAAATTACCACCGAAGGGAAAACCCTCTGATATCACGGGTGCGAAAATACAAACAATTCACGAGTAAGATAGATCCCGCCTCACTCGCTCGCAAACACAAACTTTTTATATCCACGTAGCTCGAACGTCGTCGCGTCGCTTGGACACCGTTTTCTCCTAGAGAATAATCAAACATGATATCCCGGATCGGCGGGCAACAAAGCTTGTTTTTTTCACGCGCGTGACATCGTGCCTTCTTCTATTCGTTGCCTGACCGGTTCGTTCACTCTTTTTAACTCAGTGATTCATCCGGTCCGGACTGCGAATTCGAGTATGAATTTTCGAAAATAACCGGTCAGAACCGCTGAATAAATTGCATCTAACGTGAATAAGGATAATGTGTGTAGCTACCCCATTCCCGATCTAACACCGATATCTTCCAATCTGAGTGCTGTATTCACGTTTTGTGAAAAGGAGCATTCTGTCCGTTTCAACACTTCGTCTCTGATGCAGATAATACATCATTTAGATACACTAAATCATTGCCGTCCCTAACGCTCCAGAACACTCGAGATTTAAATCCACGGTGCCGGGCTAAACGCTCTAAAACGATCCTGCAACACGCAGTGTAACTCAATTCGTTGAAAGACATTTAACACTATCAGCAGAGGTTCGACCGGGTTGGACTGTGTCATAGACAAGGAGACTTTGTTCTCCTGACACAAACATTCCTTCCTGTTTTTTTAATCGATTATCTCCATAAATAATAAACATAGTCTTGGTCCATGCAGATGCAAGTTCAGAAATACCCCAAACTTTTTCACAGTCTTGTGAAAATACCAAGTCGTGCTAAAGTGTGTGCTCTATGCAGGCAAGATAAAATAAAAGCTGTTTCTGGGAGGGGAAAACAAACTACATTCAAATGTAAGCAGTGTGATCTACCACTGCCAGACGGGCTGTTTTTTTTAGAATACCACCAGGAGCGAAATGTGGAAGTATAAAATTAGAGTGAGAACAAATAAAAATGTATGGATATCTTAGAATCAAAGTGCAAAAGGAATTATTTGTTGATCTTTCCTTGTTTTGTTAAAATCTTATTTTCTTTGAAGAGGTACACTCAGATAGCGCTGACATCGATAATTTAAATACACCACTTAAAAACACGGTCCTTACGGTCGTGCTGTGCCATTTAAAATTGGACCGGCAGTGGTCTAAATTACTTATTTCGTCTCTCAAACTACTTGGAGCGGTATTAATCGCGCGATACATTAGTGAGATCAGAGGTCTTTCGTAAAAAATTCGCAATGACCGTCAAGCGTTACAAACGCGGTTCTCTACATCGATTCCCTCGCGATCGGTATCTGATAGAAACCGGAGATCATGTCTAACGTCGTGAAATATTCCCTGGTACCTGTGACGATTTAATTAATCTTCGATCAGTGACGGAGCATCGCTTTTTAAAGGTAATATTGATCAACACTCAAAAGTCTAGACGCGACTTTTGTTGTTTCTCTGTCTTGCAAAGGCGATCAGAGGCTATGTTTCTCTTTTTTTCTACAAAGTCTTTCTAGCGTAAGGCGATGTGTTTACTTCACATTATGGAATTATTTCCTAGATTTTCCAGAAAATCTATTACCATGAGGGGGGATTTTCTCTCCCTCGATAAAAGAAAGTCGAGAAGTTGTAAGTTTCTACTCAGTTCTCCTTTGCGATGATTTTCATTTATAATGTACTTAGTCAGTGTCGTAACTTGATCTTTGACGCTGACATATTCTGATAACGCTGGATCAGTATCGATAATGCCCTTTTCGGCTTTTGATCAACATTGTTCGCGGTGTAGCACGAGTTATCGCCTTCTCTTTTCGTTGAACGTGTTCGGTTTTCTTGGCCCGCCGGTTGTCAACACTTTCCCTTCCTCCACCACTACGACGTGCAAGGAATCGTGCTGTCTGTCAGGCACGTCAATGAAGGAAATCCTGCTCTACGAACAGCTCAGGGTCGTCGCAAAGAATCGATTACTGTTAAATTTCCACGAACGTAAAATATTTTGTTTATTTCCTATAACGCTTTTTGATAGATAAATTTATAATGATATGATAAATAAAAAAAAAATTGCATTGCTTTTGCCACACATTGTAATTACAACTTTAAAGAAGACATTATGCTGCATTCACCAATTACGGCGAAATGAATACTAAGCTTGATATTGCTCATAGAGAGACAACTATGCAGCGGCCAATGTTTACAGCATCGTGTCGATGGACTAGTAAACGGACTAGAGCCCAAAATATGAATCGCTCAACTATAAGATTTAATTTCAACATAAATATTATGTTTCTTGAATACTAATTTAAAATAAATATATTTCAATACGTTTAGAAACATTCGTAATTTGTGCTTCGCTTGTAATCGTATATTATATAGATATAATGCCTACTTTGAAATCGTAACGTAATAGTAAGCATGTCATGAACCGCACGTTATTCATATTTTTTCCATGCAAACCAAAATTATCGGGCAGTCCGACAAAATCGAGTTACCCAAATGTATCGGGCTAGCCGAAACTGTCGTGTAGCATAAAACTATCGGATAGCCTGATAGTTCGAGTGAATCGGGAACTCGCCCGAGTCCGCCCGAGTCCGCCCGAACTTCTAAAGCCCGAGCCGACTAATCGCGGTTTCAGGTACACGCACACTCCTGCCTTGTATATAGTATAATTTTTAGGAACGTGCGGGTCGGATAGGGTAATAATCGGTCGGGTCGGGATCCCGAAAAACTGTAATATTTATGTACACTCAGGCAACTCGACAGTAAATATGCGATAGTAAATATGAATAATAGTTTATTTTCAAATTGGAATGTAGAAAACACAACTTCTCCTCTTTTTCTGTTAATAATTTGACTTTTTTTATTTCATTCAACGGATGTAGAGTATAATTATCTGTGCAAGTTGGAGTGTTTATATGGAAGACTCAATTGAAAAATCATTCAGAAATATCACATCTATTATCGTTGAAAAGTCTGTACGATACTGCCAAAGCCGTCTTTATAGTACAATTTTTCGAGATCCCGACCCAACAGGACTTCAATTTCGGGTACGCGATTTCACAGATACCTGAAATTTGCGAAATTTCGGGGCTCGACCCGACTAGACCCGAAATTTCGGGTACCCGCGCACCCCTCATAATTTTATATATAAGGGTACATGATAAAACAGGGTACTTGAATGGGGGTTAGCCGATGTAGGGGACACAACCCAGACTGCGGTATAAACATTCTCACGACGTGGACCCAGGTGACAGTATCAGCAGAGCCAGGAGGTTGTCACGGGACGGATTACACAACGTGCAACGTACGACTGAGACTCGATCGCGCCTATCTTTTGATACGGGTAGCGATCTCGAATAAATCGTACTGGTATTGTTCGGGAAAGGTTTAGTAGCGATATAAAACGTATGGTAATCAACTCTGATTTCTTTATTAAGGAACTCATCGGCTTTCTATACAGCATTGTTAGAGGTAGTCAGGGAGGTCTGGCGATTAAATTTTTCAGTGGCGAGTCCTTATCTCATCGACATCCGGTCGCAGGTGTAAATAGGATCTTCTTACACAGGCGAAGATAGGACCTTCTTACAAGGTAATCGTCAAAAACCTTTCATGGTCCTGACGATAAACACCGTAAGGTAAGAGACGCTTTCCGACTCCTTGAGGGGAAAGGACACAGTGAGAGTAAGGGTATGAAAGAACTGACTCCAAGGAGTCAATACAGTTAGTTATCCGCATTTACTAAGCGGTCCAAGGCTGAAAAGTCCTTCCGCGTGTGCAGCCCGATCGTGTCGCCTACTTAGCTCTCGCGTCAAACGGACAATGGAGAAAAATTACTATCGTACACCGTCTATGCATTTTCACGAATCTCTGTATTATTATTATTATTATTATTATTATTATTATTATTATTATTATTATTATTAATATTATATACATATATTTTTATTAGTGCAAATTAAAGGCCTCTAAAACACTAAAACTGAACATAGAAATTGAGGCGACTCCTTTCATGGGAAATTATTTCTCACCAAACATATAGCACATTCCTAATGTCAAACATTTCAACCATTCTCAGCATCCAGACATTTCAAAAAATATTCCAAAATGTTAGAAAAATTCTAAATAAGATGTTTGAAAGATTCCAAATAAAACTATAATAGTAACAATTACACAACATTTTTGACTCGTCCATCGTATTCCTTTCCCTACAATTTTGTTACACTGCGTCACTGCATCCTGACGGAGAAAGAAGATATAAAGTACAGTATGTTTCACAAGAGCGTGGACGCGATATCATTGAAACTTGGTATCAAATGAGCCGGAGATCGTGGTACTGTAAAGATATGAATCAGTTTGTAATGCGCATTAGCTTTCAGGACCTTAGTATCCCCGGTCCTGCCGAGCAACATAGTCTTCCTTGTGATAAGTGCAAAATACGCTAAACGCTTCTATGCGGTGTTCTTGTACTATCATCCGAAAGGTCCTAAAATGACTACACCAAAATATTTGCGTAAGTCTCCTCAATTCGTTGATAAGTAGGTGCAACGTTAGAAATAGACAAAACGTGTGGATGATCTTCCTGATCGAGATGACAACGAAAAGTGAAGATTGAGCGATTGTGCGGCTTTGTTGTAGAAATCCAAACCTCTCCTTGGTCAAGCTCTGTTAAGGGGATAACATTGAAACATCGTTCGAGGGAGAACAATGTTGCATGGCGTAGCACAGTGTCGAAAGCGCTGCCTTCGGCGATGCTACTTGAAAATCGTCTTGCGTTGGCATATAGAAATCGACTTACACAATTAAACATCGACTGAAAGTCCAAGTTTGAGGCTGCTTCAGTGTCCGCGGTTTTGGAACATTATGCATATTTACAGACATTTCAAATGCCTGAAAAATGATTAAATTATACGAACGTGGTCTGTTGAAAGAGATCTATAAAAGGATGGTTGAAAGTACTGGGCACGAATGGGTTCTTCAAGAGGATAACGATCCCAAACACCGAAGTCGACTTTGCACCGAGTCGAAAACAAGAAATGATATCAGAGTATTGGACTGGCCATCCCAATATCCCGATGCAAACCCAATCGAAACTGTATGGTCCATCATGCAGTAATAAACTTCGAGGAAAACGTATTTTAAGCCTGAAAGCTCTTGTTCGGTGCATGCGAGGAATATGGAGGACGTTACCTGTCACATACGCAGAAAAACTAATTGAAAGTATGCCTAGACGGTGTCTGTCAGTGTGTTAGCTTTAGGTGTTTAGATGGGAGAATAGTTGTGGTATAGATGTGTGACATGTACATGTGTATCGTGTCTGGTGTTTTGTTTTCTGGACGGTGTCGGCAAGATTTAGTCGTCGAGAATGAATCATGATGGGAGGATGTGAGAAAGAGAATAGCGAGTTTGGACTAGTGAAGAGAGTGCGTGATTGAGAGTGAGAGGAATCCAAAACTTTACCGTTTTTTATCCAGTTGTGTTTATTAAATATGTATTCTTTTAATATTACTTCGTCCTTTATTCCATTCACAATTGGCAGCAGAGCCCATGGTTCGCTGTGCGAAGTTTACGATATAAAAAGGCGGTAGAAAGTTCGAGAAGGTGAGAGAAGATTAACAAATATGGACGACCAATGGAACATTATGAACGTTGAACCGACGACTTAAATTACTTTCTCTGGGGTGAAAAAGTGGAAGGTATCCTAAGGTCAAAAAGGCTATGGGAAAAGGTGATAGGCGTTAAGACAATCGACATACACAAAGAAGGGGACAATCAATATGATAACAAATGGAAAGAGTGGTACGAATGGGACGATAATATTTATGCAGCTAGGACAATAATAATCAACATTATGAGTAAAGCACAATTACTGAAATATAGCCGTGAAAAGAAGGAGGACAAAGTATGGACATCGATCAAATTGGATATGGCCGCGGAAACTGAAGAGTTAAAAGCGAGAGTTCTTAATGAACTAACAAGTTTACAAATGGGAAAATGTGAGACCGTTGACGCGTTGATAAACAGGGCAGAAGGGTTGAGAAACCAATGTGAACAACTCGGAGAGGACATTGAAGAGTTCGAGCTAAAAATGTACGTATTAGAGGTCTTCGTCCTGAATTTCACCCAAATGTGCGAGTATTAGAAGCGTAAAGAAATATATCTGTATTTGATAGCAGGTTTGAGTTGAGACAAGAAATGCGGAGGAGAGAAAGAAAAAAAGATCAACCATCCAGAGATCGGGAGTCGGTAAGAAAAGTAAAACGTTAGAAAGGTGACATCTATTGTCACAATTGTGGAAATAAAGGACATATGGCTGAGGAACGTAATGGAAACAAACGCTTGAACTGTCAACGCTTCAATCATATTGCGGCGGAATGTCGCGAAGCAAGGAGGAATCAACCACCTGCGGAGAGAGGACAGGAAGAAAACAATCAAAGGGGAATTCGTGGAAGAGAAACAAGACAACATGTGGGAAGAAGTGAAGTAGCAACGAAAACCAGAGATGAAGCCGTGATAAGTGTAAAATAAATTATAGCTGTCAAAGAAGGTGAAATATAGAACAAAGGTAAAAGGTATTGGCGATGTGGTTGTGAAACAATCTTCGCGTAAGAGTAATTTGCGATTTAAAGATGTATTGTATGTACAAGAACTGAACTGTAATCTCCTTTCAGTTGCAAAAATGGCCGAACGAGGGTATAATGTAATTCTTAATAGATTCGGAGCGATAGTATATAAACGTCCGAATGAAGTTGTAATCACTGCGGTAAGAGTTGAAGATTCATATTACGTAAGAATATTTTTAGTAAATGAGAGAACTGCAGTGGAAAGAGATGTGTGGCACAAGAGATTGGGTCACGCAAATAAGGAAGTCCAGGAAGACATGAAGAAAGAAAACTTGGTGAGAAGGATGTCAAGCAACTGGAAAAATGAATGCGAGTCATGTATCGAAGAGCAAACTTCAAGAAGATCACATCACAGACATGAAGGGAGGAGGGCAAATCGAATTATCGAGCTGTGTCACACTGATCTAATAGGACCTGTAAATGCATCAACATACGGTAAGAAAAACTATACATTAACCGTAATAGACGATTATTCGAGGATTATATTTATACAGTTGTTGAGTGAGAAGACTGAGGCCGCAGAAGAATTAAAGAAATTAATTATTTTGTAGGAAAGTCAGACTGAATTGAACATAAAAAAAATTAGATCAGAAAATGGAGGAGAGTATTTGAGTAAAAATCTGAGAGAATAGCTCGAAACTAATGGTACTGTACTTGAATTGAGTACTCCAATGACCCCACAATGTAACGGAATTGCAGAAAGAACGAACCGAACGAGAACTAAAAAATTACAAGGACGATGCTGGCGGATGCTGATCTAAATTTAAAATTTTGGGGAGAAGCAGCAAATACGGGCGCCTACATAAGAGATAGGGTGAAATCTCGGGTACATTAAAAAACTCCATGTGAAATCTGGTATAATAAAATACCGAACATACAACACATTAGGAGACTGCACATTTGGATGTGCAGCGTATGTATTAAATAAAGGAAAAATTGAAAGGAAATTTGAATCAAAAGCGGTGAAAGGAATTTTCATGGGGTATAATCATAACAGAATATATCGGGTATATATACCTGAAACAGGAAGCATCCAATGCGATTGTGATGTGAAATTTGACGAGGAAAAGGATGGCTGGGATCTATTACGTTATGAGGAAACAAAAAACGATGATGACGACGAAAATGATAACTGGATTACTGTTGGGTTGGACAATGGAAAATTGGACAATTCGAAAATGAAGAAGATGAAACTGAAGAAATAGAAGTATTTGATGGAGAAGGAAATAACGTAAATTTGGGAGAAAAAGAAACAGTGAGCGAAGGGGAGATGGACGATGATTACAATGGAGATGAAATGGACGTTAATAATCAAGGAATGAATATACCATAAGAAGAGCCAGATATGAGCAGAAGGAAGAGTGTGAGGAATACAAAGCTTTACTGTTTTGTATCTAATTGTGTTTCTTAAATATATATTCTTTTAATATTATTTCGTCCTTTATTCCATTCACAGCGTCAAACTATAATTGATAAAGGTCGAGATTGGACACACGATTAATTGAGTCAGCATTTTTTGAACTTACTTCCGGGTTATAAACAATTTTTTAAAAAGAAAAATTAATTTTTACAGAGATATCGCGTCTACGCTCATGTGAAACATACTGTATATTAATATATTTCTTGTATAAAGGCTACTGCGTGTATTCGATATTTCGGGCTGGGGCCCGAAAAATTCGAGAGGACTCGGGCGGTTTCCCGATCCACGTGAAATTTCGGGTAGCTCGAGTTTATTTGACTGCCCGATAATTTCGGTTTGCGTGGGAAAATGAATAGTGAACGGTTCACGACATGCTTATGTTACGATTTCAAAGTCGGAATTATATCTATATAATGTAAGACTGGCGAAGTAGGAATTGCGAATGTTTCTAAACATATTAAAATAAATTTATTTTTAGTTACTATTCAAGAAGCGTAATTCTTGTAAATGTGTCTGCAACAGTTTTGATCTTGTCGCCATCACTGTGTTTCATAAGGAAAAGAGGCGCTCACTGGTCACTTGTATTGCAGGTATTCCCAAAACATTCCGTGCAACGCATCATAATATATGAAACCCTGCGCTATTAAATTTCCACGAACACAAAATGTTCTGCTTATTTGCTATAATGCTTTCTGATAAATAAATTTATAATGATATGATAAATAAAAAAAAAAAGTGTTGCTTTTTGCCACTCATTGTAATTACAACTTTATCGTCTTGATCGTTCTTATTGATTTGAATCTTTTTGTATTCCGTGAGGACAACAAACAGCTCCAAAGTCAGCACATACCACACGTCCAGTATTGTCTACCGCTCTTGTGTCGAATATTAATTCGATCAGCTTGCAGTCGATAATTATTCTAGTCTGCCTGAGGTACCTGAGGTGCTCGCGGTTATTTCGGGAGCAAATACCGCTTATAGATCCTTGCGGAGTGATCCGGAGACGAATCTTTAGATATTCGAGCTCTGCGAATGTAATTCGCAATCACTCACACTATTAATTAAAAATTCTTTCTACGTTCTCTTCGCTACCATCGAAATATTTTCGTAAGGGGTCGCAAGAAAGCAAAATCTTAAAGTCGCAGTTGTTTAGGGAATTTGTACAGATTATCACACGCAAGAAGGTATTGTTCACGGTGGAGGAAACCAGTGGAAGGTATAGGGGATCCAGGAATGCCCTGGGTTACCCAGGCCTATAAAACGTAACGTAGGACGTATTTCTGGGCAGTATTATCTTACCTGTTAATTATTTTTTATCTTTATCCAACGGCAAAGTTTCTCACCGAAAATAACTTATTTTCCCAATAAACACGACACTGCATAAAATTTTTTTACTCGTCTACTTACTTGTCTACTTTTGGCGCAGTGCTTTTCGTCCATTTCGTTATCATTTTCACAGCGCACTTCTAATATAGGTTTATCTTCAATTTCCTCTCCCACATTTTTTTTTACTTTGACAGAAATGAGGATAAGGAAATTTCTCACTCTGGAAAGTGGAAAATTGGATATGAAAATAGAGACTAGTCACCTCGAAGGTTAATAAAAGCTTCACAATCTCAGACATTTCAAATAAGTGTACTAATAATTGGATACATTATTATTTTTCATGGTATATTTCTTCAAAATTTTATTAACAATTACAAAATATATGTCGTAAGTTACAAAATATAATGCTTTTTTTACAGGAACATTTACGGACATTAGATCTTTGTATATTCGTTTATATCTTTGTATATCGTTTATAAAAAAAGTACTGATGTTAGTCTTATGATGAAATGGTGAACAATAATTAGCAGCCATATACGCATGACTTCTTCGCTAGTACATGTTTATTTCTAGTTTTTGATACATTAACGATACGTATACCTGTGTGGTCCGGTCCTATTCAGGTAACAGTGGGAAAGTGGATAACCAATGATTTGCGCAGACGATCCGCGTCGAGGTAGAGGAGAAAATCACGCGGAGTTCATCTACAATTCAATCTCTCAGTCCCTCCAACTTCAAGGATAGCATAATAAGCCCTTGTCCCTGTAGTAGCGATAATGGACCACACGTTTTGACTTCTGACAATTGTATTACAAAAAATTTCAAAGTATTCGGTGGACATAAAAATTGTGTACATTCGATTCCAGAAAAATGCTTCCACTATTTTTACAGTACAACTTCTTACGATATAAGTTCTTGTGATACAACAGTGAAAAATTACTAGGTTCAATACATAAGAGTGGTACATACATTTCTGGCCCGGAACTATTCAGATAATAAAAATTTACTTCCCTAAGAAACAGAAATTTGAACGGAGGGACCATCTCCTGTACGGGAGGAAACTAATGAGGGGGGAAGGAGGAGGGCTTCTACAATTTCTTTTCCCAGTTATTCTACCCTGAAAGGATACAAGGTATACTGATATATTCACCTTGTATATAACATAATTTTTATACAAGAATACGTAATAAAACAGAGTATTTGGAAGGTGGATAGCTGGACATAGAAATTGAGACGTCTCTTTTCATGGGAAATTTTTAATAACCAAAGTTACAGCAGTTTTCTAATTTCATACATTTCAACCAATCTCGTAATTCACACATTGCAAAAAATATTCAAAATCATTCCGAAGGTTAGGAAGTTCCTACTTAAGACATTTGAGACATTCCAAATAAAACTGTAATAGTAACAATTACACGACTCGTTTTTGACTCGTCCATCATATTCCTTTCTTTACAATTTTGTTAGAACATATAATATATTCGTCCTCAAGGCAGAAAATTTTTCTGGCACTAGAATTTCTGATATTCGTTTGCAGGAAGGTATTTGTACTACATTCTTACCATGTGAGCAATTACTAGGACTTGTTATTTATAGTACGTTCTCCTAGGATGTCAACAATTAGGGAGAGCCACGGTCTTCTACGAACTTTCTCGCTAGTGGTCGTTTGAAAGACTCAGTTACTATATAAGAAAAATAAGTAGCATATGCCTGTGTGGTCCGGTGCTACTCAGGGATCAGCGAGGAAGTGGTTGCTGGCCACCATCATCAAGGCCGTGAAGAGGGACTCCAAGCACCGGATGGAGCTTCTTCTTCTCCCGTGTAGAGTGAAAAACCAGGGATGCCATTCTCCTTCCAGGACTGCTCCTACCTGGAAGGGGGTGGAAGGGTGTTCACGCCTCTCGCAAGTATTTGGAGGACTGCGGGTGGCGCACTGTCTCCTTGGTGGACTACCTCGCCGAGGTTTAACCAGCTTCCCCATCCACCTCCAAACCTCTCAGTATTAACGTGTACAAAAATTGTACACGGAAACGAAAGTATCAGCATATCAGTATTAGAGAGATAAAGAAAGACTGACACCTGAGTAGCACGTTGGTGGTTGTGGACCAAACTTTTTGACTTATGCGTTATTTTTTTTTCTTGACTTATGCGTTTTATTACAAATTTGAAAATATTCTTCCTGACAACAGAAAAATTTTCTGATATTACATTTTTATACATTCGTTTCCAAAAGGATGGTTATACAATTCTTACGAAAAAAAAAAAAACAACTATTATGAACTTTCTCGCTGGTGCATATTTAATACATGAGGACGAAATGTAGTGCATACTTCTGTGGTACGGAACTACTAACAGTAGGAAAATCATTTAACCAAAAATTTATGCAAACTATCGGGAAGATGTTAAGTGTAGAGGAAACTAACAGAGGTAATTCGTTTGCAGTTTCTCCTCTCAGATTTTCCCAAACTAATGGTATTATTAATCAGACAATGAAATATTTTAAATAACAATAGTAAACGCCATTAGATCACATATTCTAACTTTCATATTATATTCGTTATATTTTCGTGACAATTTTATTACGAACTTCAAAATATCTCTTTTATTAATAGAAAAATTTACTAATATTAAATTTCTGTACATTTTTGACATTTGTTTGCAGAAATATATTCATAATATTCGTACCGTGTGGTGAATTCTTAGGAGCCGTATGACTTTGTCGCTAGCGTTTGTTTACGCGCTGGGTTAATACATAAGAACGATACGTAGTGTTATGGAGTTACTGAGAAAAATAAAAGAGAAATTGATAACAAAGAATTTATGCAAACCATCAGCGCAAGAAGATCCTGGAAATAAAGTATGATCTTACTCGGGATAGAAGAAGAAACAAACGCGGCGGAAGGGGGGATCTTTTTCAATTTTTCTTACCCAATCTTTCCATCCTGAGAGAACAGGTGTGTCAAACCTTCTATGGAAAGTGAAAAACTGAAGCGTAAAAATTGAGACGTCTCTTGGGAATACTCTTCCATGGCTATGAAAACTTCTTACTGGCCAAAAATACAGTATCTATGAAATTCATACCAATAGCCCAAAACTACTCAAAAATTACTCAAACAATAATTTGTGGTATTCAGAACTAGTCACAATAATGTTTTTTTGCAATTGTTTGCAGAAAGATATATCTAATATACATTCAATGTGGCGAATTGCTAGAAGCCGTGTGACTTCCTTCCTAATGTTTGTTTACGCTATGTAATATATAAGAACGTTGTGGAGCGTTACGCAGAGAAAGAAAAGGGAAATTCGATAACAAGGAGTTTATGCATACGACCGGCGCAAAAAGGTCCTCGGAATAAAGAAGGATCTTCCTCCTGATAGAAGAGGAAGCCAACTAGGGCGGAGATGGGGATTTTCAATTGATCCTGACAGAACTTCGATCCTGACAGAACAAATGTCCCAAACTTTTTGTGAAAAGTGGATACTTGGTGCTTAAAAACCGAAATGATTCCTGAAATTTTCCTCTATGGTTATAAAAACTTACTGGCAAAAAGCTACATTATCTGTGAAACTCATACAAACCCTCCAATCTATTCAAAAATATCTCATGTATACAATAACTCAGGTTGCATTCATACGGCCTTCTTAATTTTGTTACACAGCACAAAATATTCGTCCTGGCAGTAAAAAACTTTTTTGATACGTAATTTTGTACATTCTTGCAGCGTGACAGTGAACAATTATTGGAAATCTCACACGTATGGTTCTCTCGTTAATTCTTGTTTACGCTCTTGGTTAATATAATATATAAGAATGGTATGTACTGGTGCGACACTATTGAGAGATACGGAACAAAGATTCTCTCCTTCCGATGTGTTTGTTTCGTGAGACATATAGAACGTATGTAAACGCAAAAATGTATGGATAATAGTAAACGTAAATACGTACATAATTCCGCTTCTGACGTACGAAAAATTATATGCGAATGATCTTTGCTAATAACTCTGGAGATGATTATTCTGCCACGATTCTGGCCAAACGTCTTTCTAAAAATTCCAAATCACTGTAGAAGTAATTCTAATTACTCGCATATTTCTTTCCTGACAATTTTGTTAGAAATTTCAAAATATTCGTTCTATCGAGAAAACAATTTTTGTTCCAAAGATATTCATACTATTTTTACAATGTAGCAGTAAAAAATTACTAAGAACATAACATGCATGGTATTCTTACTTAAACTCTGGATTAAAATATGAGAATTGTGTATAGTATACCACCGTGCGAAGCTGTTCTGGAAAAGTAGTGCAGAAGCAGACGTGGACTCTGCGAAGATGTGGACCATCAGTTCCCTTCCTACGTTCTCTGCGTCGACGCCAGATGCGCGTTAACGGGAATGTGAAGAGCATAAAAATAGAAAGGCAGAAAGAAACCTTCGTAGTTGCTTCTTGCTTCTAGTCGAGGAAAAGAATTCGTCTCCTAGTATCTTCTTTCTTGACGGAGTCCCGGATGGACAATACAGATCTTCGGCGAATTTCTCTCACGTGCAGTTTCAGGTTAGGTTTACGTTAATTTTCACGTGAGATCATTTCTTCGTAAATCGCTTACAAGCGCGTGAATGTAACTATCAAATCTAGACGCTGGTGCGGAACATGGATAAAACTGCGATTAATATTGCGGATCGGATGGGTTCGCCATGGGTTCCACTCCTCTCGGAGATCGGCCCCGCTGAATTCTGGAATGCAGTGGTAGCACTGGCCGGTGTAAGCGCAGGAATAACAGCAGCGCTGATGCCTCGAATTCTGAATTCTGTTTCTCGACAAACGCAATTCTCGACGCTATCTTCGGTCGTGGACCAACGATTCTTCCCTATTTTTTTCTCTCTTTCTTCTTCACACGGATAATCATTATGCTTGTTGCGCAAGATGTACTCGTACACGTAACACTTGGACAATCGCGAACGTAAGTTTATAATCGCGATTCTGAATGTTTTAACTAACAGCTCCAATGATGATTCTTCGACCAAGATTATTGAATAAGTGCTGTGAGGTGCGTCGGTCGTCCTTTTAAAAGGCATCTATATCTTCCCCACTCTGGGCCGATTCTTACGGAACGGTTTCTATTTTTAGAAAGTGAAACGTGGCGTTGCTAGCCGCTTCCCTGGCCATAAGAGTATCTCACTTTTAGATTAGGAAATTCTGAACGAATTTTATCTGTGGTCATTGACGTATGGGTTAGATGTCGACGACCGCACGTGGCCTGTCGTTTTACTTGTCCTTTGTTATCTAGTCCATTCTATGAATATATTATCCCGGCTGTCGACGTGGAACTTCTTTCAAAGAAACTACTTATTTCCACAGAAAAATAAAGGCCTGAAATATTCAAAGGATCGAAGAACGTCAAACCTGAAAATCTTACGTAAATTGTAATGCAGGACTGGAAAAAAAATTTATCCTTCTCAAACTGAATTTCTACGATCTGGCGCCTCGGAAAGAACCTCCAGTAGGGCTGTGTCACCATAAAACGCCGACCATCTGGCTGAGCTTCGTTCTACCGCAGATGAGGCCCTCAACCGTGGACTGAAATATCTGAAACTTTTTCGAACAGGTGCGAAACACGCTCCCGCCAGGTCACACAAAACGGCAGTATGATCCTGCCATTAATGCTCACATTGGGCCCGCAATTTCCCGAAACCGAACGAGAGGGAACCGAGAGAACTTCCGTGGTTTCCTTCGTCCTGTAAGTTTAGAATTATTTCGACTTCCAAGCAACACGGATTATGTCTCGTGACACTAGAATTACCACCGAGGGGAAAACCCTCTGATATCACGGGCGCGAAAGTACAAACAATTCACGAGTAAGAAAGATCTCGCTAGACAAGCGCGCAAACACAAACTTTTCATATCCACGTAGCTCGTACATCGTCGCGTCGTTTGGACACCGTTTTCTCCTAAAGAATAATGAACCAAGACATCCCGGATCGGCGGGCATCAAGGCTTTTTTTTCCACGCGAGTGACATGGTGCCTTCCTCTATTCATTGTCTCACACCCGTTCGTTCGTTCTTTCTAACTAACTCAGTGATTCATTCAGGACTGCGAATTCGAGTATGGATCTTCGAAAATAACCGGCCAGAACCGCTGAATAAATTGCATCTAACGTGAATAAGGATAATCTACGTAGCTACCACATTCCCGATCTAAAACCGAAATCTTCCAATCTAAGTGCTGTACTCGCGTTTTGTGAAAAAGGAGCATTCTTTCGGGTTCAGTACTGTGTCTCTGATGCAGATAATACATCATTTAGGTACACTAAATTACTTATTTCGTCTCTCAAACTTGGAACGCTATTAATCGCGCGGATGCATTATCGCGAGATCGAACGGCGTTCGTAAAAAATTGGGAATGACCGTCAAGCGTTACACACGCGGTTTTCTCCATCGATTCCCTCGTGATCGGTATCTGATGAAACCCGAGATCATGTCTAACGTCGTTAAATATTCCCTGGTACCTCTAACGATTTAGTTAATCTTCGATCAGTGACGGATCATCGCTCTTTAAAGATAATATTGACGAACGATCAAAAGTTTCCACGCGACCTTCTTTGCTTCTCTTTCTTGCAAAGGCGATCGGTGGCTATGTTTCTCTTTGTTTTTTTTTTACGAAGCTAGCGTAAAGCGATGTGTTTACCCGAATTATTTCGTAGATTTTCCAGAAAATCTATTACCATGACTGGGGATTTTCTGCCCCTCGAGTTGTAAGAAAGAAAGTCGAGAAGTTGTAAGTTTCTACTCAGTTCTCCTTTGCAATGATTTTCATTTAGAATGTACTTTGTCAGTGTCGTAATTTAATCTTGGATGTTGACATATTCTGATAGCGTTAAATCAGTAGCGATAACGCCTTTTTTGTCTTTTGATCAACACTGTTCGCTGTGTTATCGTCTTCTCTTTTCGTTGGACGCGTTCGAGTTTCGTTGCCCTCCCTTCGTCAACACCTTCCCCACCAATCGCGCTGCCACGTGCAAGGAATCGTGCTGTCTATCAGGCGCGGCAATGAAGGAAATCCCCCTCTACGAACAGCTCGTCTGTTCGAATCACTGTCGTCGTGCTACCGCGAGGTCGTCGCAGAGGAATCCGATAATCCTCGCACCGATGGTTGCATACGGGTCAGTCTTGACCCGTTTGGACAGGCATACCATGATCAATGAACACGTTGCCGTGCTATCATTTTTCTCTCAGGGAAATTTCCGAAAACAACGGAAACGTAGCTTGTAGTTCAACGAGAATCAAACATTCACATTTTTTAGGTATTTGATTTTCGCATTGAGCGCGTTGCTTCGCAATCTGCGACCAATCTACCTTCTCGTTTACTCTCTTGGAGCAATTGGAACATCTTTTCTTGAAAACGGCTGGCGTTTTATTTCTTGAAAAACCCCGTCTCTGCGCGTTTCTGCTTTCCTTTCTCTGCTCCTTTCGATTCACCGCAAATATGACACTGATTTTTCATTAGCGATCGCGGTCGATCATCTCGATCGTTCTTCTGATTGATTTACATCTTTTTGTATTCCGCGAGGCCACCATATATCTTACGTTCAGTATCGTCTACCGTTATTGTGTCGATTATTAATTCGATTATTAGCTCGATTTCGATAATCATACTAGTCTGCCTTGGGTACGATAACTTTGTGCAAGCGCATTCAGCATAGCTCAGAGCAGAATCGTCAGCTCATTGCATTAGTCGGTCGTGCAATTTTCTTTTGGAAGCAAACACCGCTCATAGATCATTACGAAGTGATCCGGAGAAGGATCTTTAGATACTCGAGTTCTGCGAATGTCATTCGCAATCACTCGCACTATTAATTAAAAATTCTTTCTACGTTCTTTTCGCTACCATCGAAATATTTTCGCAAGGGGCCGCAAGAAGGCAAAATCTTAAAGGCGCAGTTGTTCAAAGATTTTGTAATGATTATCACTGGGAAGAAAATCTATTTCAAAGTGGGGGAAACCAATGGCTGGTATAGGTGATACAGGATTACCGTGGGTTACCCAGGCAACACTATGAAACATAACGTAAGACGTATTTCTGGGCAATATTGTCTGACCTGATAATTATTTGTGATCTTTATCCAACGGCAAAGTTTCTGACCACAAATAACTTATTTTCTCCTTTCCGTGATGCGGAAGGGCGACAAAGAGTGTCGGCGTTGTATAAACCCGACACTGCATAAAATCATTCTGCTCGTCTACTTGTCTACTTGTAGCGCAGTGTTTTTCGTCCATTTCGTTACCACTTTCACCGCGTACTTCCAATGGAGGTTTATCTTCAATTTCCTCTCCCACATTTTTTTTTATTTTGACATAATTGAGGATAAGGAAATTTCTCACTCTGGAAAGTGGAAAATTGATTATGAAAATAGAGACTAGTCACCTCCAAGGTTGATAGAAACTTCCCAATCTCAGACATTTCAAATAAGTGTAGTAATAATTGGATACATTATTATTTTTCATGGTATATTTCTTTAAAACCTTATTAACAATTACGAAATATGTGTCGCAAAACTTACAAAATATGATATTTTTTTTACAAGAAAATTAGATCTTTGTATATTCGTTTACAAAAAGGTACTTATGTTTGTCTTATGATGTAATGGTGAACAATAATTAGGAGCCATATATGCATGACTTCCTCGCTAGTACATATTTATTTCTCGGTTCCTATATAACTAGATGTGGATTATACCTGCGTCGTTCGGTGCTACTCAGGTAACAGTGGAGTAGTGGATAACCAATGATTTGCGCAGACGATCCGCGCCAAGAATACAAGATCTTCTTCGAGGTAGAGGAGAAAACCATGAGGAGTTCATCTACAATTCATTCTCTCAGTTCCTCCAACTTCAAGATCAGCATAATAAGCCCCTGTCCCTTGCTGGTGGACAGTCAACTGGGTTTAGGAATTGAAGATGGCCTTTTCTATGGCTCTCTTTCCTCGCAAAAAGTAGTATACCACCTTTTCCAATTGGAAAATTCCAAGGAAATAGTTTGGTGATGAGCTTGTGATACTTCCGAAACATTCCAAACTCCGAAACATTCCAGCTTACTGTAGTTGCGATAATGGACCACACTTTGTGACTCCTGACAATTGTATTACAAAAATTTCAAAGTATTCGGCGGACGTAAAAATTGTGTACATTCGTTTCCAGAAAGATGCTTACACTATTCTTAGAATGTAACTTCTTACGATATAAGTTCTTACGATATAACAGTGAATAATTATTAGGAACTTTGACGTTAATGCTTCAATACATAAGAATGGTATATACATTTGTGGTCCGGAACTATTGGGAAAGCGGTAGGTATGTAAATAAAAGTTGATTTCCCTAAAAATAAAAATTTGAGTAAAAGGACTTTCTTTTTCAAGAAATAGGAGGAATTTAATGAGGGGGGTGAGGGCTGTTCGTATACAATTTCTTTTCTCAGTCATTGCATCCTGACTGAGAAAGAAGATAAAAGGTACAGTATGTTTCACAAGAGCGTGGACGCGATATCATTGAACTTGGTGTCAAATGAGCCGGAGATCGTGGTATTATAAAAATATGAATCAGTCTGTAATGCGCATTAGCTTTCAGGACATTAGTATCCTCTGTCCTGTCGAGCAACATAGTCCTCCTTTTCATAAGTGCAAAATACGCTAAACGCTTCTAAGCGATGTTCTTGTATTATCATCCGAAAGGTCCTAAAATGACTGTAAGAATTGCAGCAAAATATTTGCGTAAGTCCCCTCACTTCGCTGATAAGTAGATGCAACGTTACAAAGAGACAAAATGTGTGGATGGTCTTCCTGATCGAGGTTACAACGAAAAGTGAAGATTGAGCGATTATGCGGCTTTGCTGAAGAAATCCAAACCTCTTGTTGCGTAAAGGTCAAGCTCTGTTAGCAAAAAGGGGCATAACATTGAATCATCGTTTGAAGGGGAACAATGTTGCATGGCGTAGCACAGTGTTTGTTCTGGCGCAGAACAACCCACCTCGGGACGGACACTCAGGCTAGATTCCTAGAATACGCTACCCTGTAGAGAGATTCCAGATGCCATGGCACGCGCCTATCCATGGGACCGTTGTCTTGCGCTGAGAGGCAGAGTTAGCATCTGGAACGTCTCTTAAAGGGTACGGTAAATAAAGGGCTTGTTGGCGATAGCCAAGAAGTCACGTAGACACATTCACTCCGCATAAAAGTTCCGTCTCCTAGTACGAGACAGACAGACTATCAGAACCATTCAGTCATTTCGTTCGTGTCTAGAAGCGGAGACACCTTCTCCCAGACTCAAGTAACAATTGCATACAGCCAGAGTCCCTTATCTCAGTCAGTTCGAGTCGAGACACATCTTCCACACCACAGACTCACGTAACAATTGTATAACTTTCACCAAATATATGTCTTAAAAACCTACAACCGGCATTCGTAATATCTCTCCGACGGCTGTAAAAGGTCAAACGAGAGAACTTCAGCGAAGCGGGCAGCAGTCTTCACGATTCACCGACGCGCTGAGACAGTGTTAAAACCGCTGCCTTCGGCGATGCTACTTGAAAATCGTCTTGCGTGGACATATGGAAATATAGATCGTGATTGGACTGATATTCTATTCACTGACGAATCTTCTTTTTGGGTTCTAATTCTCATAGAGCGAGCATTGTCTGCTTATGGAAAACCCATCATCCAAAAGAACAATTGAACATCCACTGAAAGTGAATGTTCGAGGCTGTTTCAGTGTGCGAGGTTTTGGAACATTAACAATATTTACAGACATTTTAAATGCCCAGAAAATGATTAAATTATACGAACGAGGTCTGTTGAAAGAGATCTATAAAAGGATGGCTGAAAATAACGGGCATGAATGGGTTCTTCAAGAGGATAACGATCCCAAACACCGAAGTCGACTTTGCACCGCGTGGAAAACAAGAAATGGTGTCAGAGTATTGGACTGGCCATCCCAATACCCCGACGCAAGCTCAATCAAAAATGTATGATACATTATGAAGTAATAAACTTCAAAGGAAACGTATTTTAACCCTTTGCGGACGAGAGGCGACTCTCGGTCGCCACGACGTTTCGCGCGGCAGGTCGAGGGGCGAGTGAGAGGCGACAGTCGGTGTTTTTGTCAGATTTCGTTAACTCTAATCGATAGGAACGCACTATTTGTTCTTGAAAAGGTTCCTTAGCTGTAGGTGTTCTTTCATACGATGTGTGAAATGACACATCATAACGGAGATAAGATAAAATTCATGAAAGATTCTTCTAAGATTTTGGCTCTGAGAATGGCTCCGACATTAGTTGAGACTTGGCAATCGTGGCGAAAGCATCAGAAGAATTTGTATACAGTGATTTTGTTTGAACCCCGACAAAAATGGATTTCACGAGTGAACTCAGCTCTAGTGAAAACGAATTTTGTTTTGATACAGTCCAAGACGAAATCTAACGTATTCATAAAGAAATTAGTGGGACAGAAAGTAAAAGGAGCGATGAAGATGATGACACAGTAGTGGGTGTAAGAACTCGAAAAATCAGAGTAACAGATAGCGAATCCGAAAGTGATAGTGATGCCCCACAAACTTCTGATAAATCAGAATGGACAGCTTGTGATGAGTCCAGGGAAATACCATCCAGAATAAAATTCACACCGTGTATCGGCACGAGGTAGCAACACTACAACGCGTAACAGCTCATAACTGGTTACCTTGATTATATAAACCCAAGCCTTTTTAACTATTTAACACGCAGCGGAGAAATTTGTGCCGACGAATCTGTCGTAAATTATACCAAATGCATGGGCGGCGTTGATCTGGCAGATCAGTATTGTTCGACGTACTACTTTATGAGGAAGTCCCTGAAGTGGTGGCGCAAATTATTTTTTTGGGGATTGGAAATTTGTTTAATTAATTCGTTTCTCTGCAAACAAGTAAAAAGGCACATTTGCACTTTCGAAAAATTATGGTAGACAAATTGAGAGGAGATTTTCGACAACCAGATCGAGCTTCAAGATCGACCTCCAACTCTGACGAAATTGTTCCAAACGGAAAGCTTCACGTAATTCTTGCTGGCACAAAGAAGGATTTGTTCTAGTCGAAACAAACCAGGTGGAAGACATGAAACGACCTAGTATTCTGATACATGTCCAGAGAAGCCATGAATGAATCTTGGTCAATGTTTTATAAATTATCATACGAAACGAAAGTACAGATCATAATTTCTGCAAAGTTATATTCTTGAAAGTGTAAATATAGATAAACCTTCGAAATGTAACGTTTTTGTATGATAACTTATATGTAAGATCATTTTATTGTACCATGTAAGACACTCGACATATTTGCAAAAATCGCCTCGTTCTGCTACCTGACCCGGCCGAAAGAGTCGTCGTCCTCAAAGGGTTAAGCCTGAAAGCTCTTGTTCGGTGTGTGCGAGAAATATGGAGAACATTACCTCTCACATACGCAGAAAAACTAATTGAAAGTATGCCTAGACGGTGTCTGTGAGTGTATTGGCTTTAGGCGTGTAGATGGGAGAGTAGTCTGGTATAGATGTGTGACATGTACATGTGTGTCGTGTCTGGTGTGTTGTGTTTTGTTTTCTGGACGGTGCCGGGCAAGATATAGTTGTCGAGAATGAATCATGATGTGAGGATCAGAGACAGAGGATAGCGAGTTTGGACTAGTGAAGAGAGTGCGTGATTGAGAGTGAGAGGAATCCAAAACTTTACCGTTTTTTATCCAGTTGTGTTTATTAAATATGTATTCTTTTAATATTACTTCGTCCCTTATTTCATTTACAATTGGTAGCAGAGCTCCGTGGTTGATTGTGCGAAGTTTACGATATAAAAAGGCGGTAGAAAGTTCGAGAAGGTGAGAGAAGATTGACAAATATGGCGGACCAATGGAACATTATTAACGTTGAACCGACAACTTAAATTACTTTCTCTGGAGTAAAAAAGTGGAAGGTATCTTAAGGTCAAAAAGGCTATGGAAAAAGGTGATAGCCGTTAAGACAATCGACATACACAGAAAAGGGGACAATCAATATGGTAACAAATGGAAAAAGTGGTACGAATGGGACGACAATATTTATGCAGCCAGGACAATAATAATCAACATTATGAGTAAAGCACAATTATTGAAACATAGCCGTGAAAAAAAGGAGGACAAATTATCGACATCGATCAAATTGGATCGGGCAGCGGAAACTGAAGAGTTAAAAGCGAGAGTTCTTAATGAACTAACAAGTTTACAAATGGGAAAATGTGAGACCGTTGACGCGCTGATAAACAGGGCAGAAGCGTTGAGAAACCAATGTGAACAATTCGGAAAGGGCATTGAAGAGTTCGAGCTAAAAATGTATGTATTGAAAGGTCTTCGTCCTGAATTTCACCCAAATGTGCGAGTATTAGAAGCGTAAAGAAATATATCTGTATTTGATAGCAGGTTTGAGTTGAAACAAGAAATGCGGAGGAGAGAAAGAAAAAAAGATCAACCATTAAGAGATCGGGAGTCGGTAAGAAAAGTAAAACGACAGAAAGGTGACATCTATTGTCACAATTGTGGAAATAAAGAACATATGGCTGCGGAATGTAATCAAAACAAACGCTTGAAATGTCAACGCTTGAATCATATTGCGGCGGAATGTCGCGAAGCAAGAAGGAATCAACCAGCTCCGGAGAGAGGACAGGAAGAAAACTATCGTAGGGGAATTCGTGGAAGAGTCAAAACAGCATGTGAGAAGAAGTCAAGTAGCAACGAAAACCAGAGATGAAGCCGTGATAAGTGTAAAAGAAATTATAGCTGTCAAAGAAGATGAAATATAGAACAAAGGTAAATGGTATTGGCGATGTGGTTGTGAAATAATCTCCGAGTGAGAGTAATTTGCGATTTAAGGATGTATTGTATGTACCAGAACTGAATTGTAATCTCCTTTTAGTTGCGAAAATGGCCGAACGAGGGTATCGTGTAATACTTAATAGATTCAGAGCGATAGTAGATAAACGTCCGACTGAAGATGTAATCACTGCGGTAAGAGTTGAAGATTCATATTATGTAAGAATATTTTTAGTAAATGAGAGAACTGCAGTGGAGATATCGGAAAGTGATGTGTGGGTCACGCAAATAAGGAAGTCCTCAAAGACATGAAGAAAGGAAACTTGGTAAGAGTGATGTCAAGCAACTGGATAAATGAATGCGAGTCATGTATCGAAAGGAAAACTTCAAGAAGATCACTTCAAAGACATGAAGGGAGGAGGGCAAATCGAATTATCGAGCTCTGGCACACTGATTTAATAGGACCTGTAAATGCATCAACATAACGGTAAGGAAAACTATAGATTAAACGTAATAGACGATTATTCGAGGATTATATTTATACAGTTGTTGAGTGAGAAGACTGAGGCCGCAGAAGAATTAAAGAAATTAATTATTTTGCAGGAAAGTCAGCCTGAATTGAACATAAAGGAAATTAGATCAGATAATGGAGGAGAGTATTTGAGTAAAAATCTGAGAGAATAGCTCGAAACTAATGGTACTGTACTTGAATTGAGTACTCCAATGACCCCACAATGTAACGGAATTGCAGAAAGTACGAACCTACATAAGAAATAGGGTGAAATCTCGGTTACATTAAAAAACTCCATGTGAAATCTGGTATAATAAAATACCGAACATACAACACATGAAGAGATTGGGATGTGCAGCGTATGTATTAAATAAAGGAAAAGTTGGAAGGAAATTTGAATCAAAAAGGAAAGGAATTTTTATGATGTATAATGATAACAAAACATATCGGGTATACATACCTGAAACAGGAAACATCAAATGCGATTGTGATGTGAAATTTGACGAGGAAAAGAATGGCTGGGATCAATTACGTTATGAAGAAACAAAAAACGATGATGACGATGAAAATGATAACTGGATTACTGTTGGGTTGGACAATGGAAAATTGGACAATTCGAAAATGAAGAAGATGAAACTGAAGAAATAGAAGTATTTGATGGAGAAGGAAATAACGTAAATTTGGGAGAAGAAGAAACAGTGAGCGAAGGGAAGATGGACGATGATTACAATGGAGATGAAGTGGACGTTAATAATCAAGGAATGAATATACCATCAGAAGAGCCAGATATGAGTAGAAAAAGAAGAAGAAAACGGCAACAACGAGAGAAGAAATACAAGTGGGAGAGTATTTAGGATTATAGGAAAAGAAAAAATTGGATGAGGAAAGGGGTGTCAGGAGATCAAGGAAGATAGAAAATAAGATGGCAATGAAATGCCATGGCAAAAAAATTCCGAATAGGGTGAGGGAGCTTAAGCAGTCGTCCGAATGCTAACAATGGACAGAAACAATGAAAGATGAAATGATATCACAGAAACAACACAATGTTTGTGATTTAGTTGCGCGTGCGAAAGGAAAAAGAGTGATAAAAAAACAAGTGGATTTATCCTATTAAAGAAGTTTCGGTTACATTAGATAAAAGATTTAAAGCACGGGTAGTTGCTATGGGGTGTGCGCAAAGGCCAGGCTTTGACTATGAGGAAATGTTTTCACCAGCAGTTAGGATAGAAACAGTAAGATTGTTATTCAGTATATGTGCGGAATACAAAAGAGAAGTGAAAGTTTACGATGTAAAAACAGCCTCCTTCCCTGGCTCATTGGATGAAGACGTGTACATGGAATTACCCGAAGGATATGAACATAATAACAGAAAGGTTTGTAAATTTAAGAAAAGCATCTACTGCATCTACTAAGACAAGTAAGTAGATGTTGGTACAAATATTTAAACAACATTCTTCAGAAGGTTGGGCTGAGACAATGCACACATGAACCTTGTGTGTTTTATGTCAGACAACATAATGATTTCTTGTAGCGTGGTGTACATGTCGATGATATGACTGTGGTGAGCAATACGGATTCATTCGAGAAAAAATTCGTTAAAATTGACAGGTTATTTGGAACTGAAAGATCTTGGTGAGGCAAAACAGATACTTGGAATAGAATTGACTTATGAAAAAGAGAAATTGTTCATCAGTCAAAGAAATTATGTGACGGACTTGTTGGAAATATATGGTATGAGTGATTGTAACGAAGTGAGCTCTCCGGTGGATGTTAATCAAGGATTGAGCGAGGACGTAGGAAGCCCAATAAGTGATCAAAAGGTGTATCAGGAGCTACTGGGATGTTTGATGTATCTGAACTTGGCAACGAGACCAGATATACAATTTTCACTTAGCTGTTTATCACAATATAGTAAATGTCCAAAAGAGATACACATGAGGGTACCGAAACGTGTTCTTCGGTACTTGAAAGGTACGATAGATTATAAAATTGAGTACGGGGAGGAAAACTGCGTAAAAGGAGTGAGATGTGAAACGGACGCATCGTGGAACGCAAAGTCATTTAGTGCTACGCTTGTCTATAGAAATGGCGACCTTATACAGTGGAAAAGCAGAAAGCAAGGGACAGTGGCCCTATCATCCACTAAGAGTAAATTAGAATCGATGTCAGAAGGGTTGAAAGAAGTGATTTGGACAAGTGAAATATTGAAAGACCTAGGAGTGTCTAACGAGATCTATAAAGTGTTAAAATGTGATAATCTAAACGCTGTGAAACTAGCAAATGGCGGTTGTTTTAAGCCGAAGTCAAAAATACTGAATATAAAATGACATTTTATTCGTGAGTGTGTGAGAGATCATTCAGTGAGACTGATGCATGTTCCAAGACAGAATATGACAGCGGATTGTATGACTAAAGCATTGAGTAGGCCAGCGTTATTGAGAAATGTAAAAGAAATTATGTGTGTCAAAATGGAATAAAGCCTAGGCGGGGGGAGAATGAGAGTCTGTTGGCTTTAGGTGTGTAGATAGGAGAGTAGTGTTTTGTGTGGTTGTGTTGGTGCGTTGTGTTTTGTTTTCTGGACGGTGCCGGCGAAGTTTCAGTCTTCGAGAATGAATCATGAAGTTAGGAATAGGGAATAACGAGTTGGGACTAGTGAAGAGAGTGTGTGATTGAGAGTGAGAGGAATCAAAAGCTTTGTATCTAATTGTGTTTATTAAATATATGTTCTTTTAATATTACTTCGTCTCTTATTCCATTCACAGCGTCAAACTATAATTGATAACGGTGGAGATTGGACACACGATTAGTTGAATGAGCATTGGTGTTTTCAACTCATTTTCGGATTATAAACAATTTTTTACAAAACAAATTAATTTTTAACGAGATATCGTGTCCACGCTCTTGTGAAACATACTGTATATTAATATATTCCTTGTATAAAGGGTTCTTCGTGTACTCGATATTACGTGTTGGGGCCGGAAAATTCGAGAGAACTCGGACGGGTTTCCTATTCACGTGAACCTTCGGGTAGCTCGATTTTATTTGACTGCCCGATAATTTCGGTTAATTTGGCAAAAATATGAATAGTGAATGGTTCACGACATGCTTATGTTACGATTTCAATGTCGGTATTATATAAGACTGGCGACGTATGAATTGCGAATGCTTCTAAACGTACTGAAATAAATTTATTTTTAGTTACTATTCAAGAAGCGTAATCTTTCTAAATGGGTCGGCAACAGTTTTGATGTTGTCACTATCACTGTGTTTGATAAGGAAAAGAGATGTTCACTGATCACTTGTATTGCAGGTATTCCCAAAACATTCCGTGCAACACTTGATGATATATGAAACTCTGCGCTATTAAATTTCCGCGAACGCAAAATATTCTGTTTATTTGCTATAATGTTCTCTGATTAATAAATTTATAATGATGTAATAAATAAAAAAAATAACGCTGCTTTTGCCACACATTGTAATTAGAATTTTAGAGAGGACGTAATACTGCATTTACCAATCACGTCCAAATGTATACTAAGCCGGATATTGTTCATACAGAGACAAATATGCAGCGGCCAATGTTTACAGCAACGTATCGATAGACTAGTATGTAAACGGACTGGAGCCCAAAGTATGAATTGCTCAACCATAAGGTTTAGTTTCAACATAAATATTATGTTTCTTGAATACTAATTTAAAATAAATGAATTTCAATACGTTTAGAAACATTTGTAATTTGTGCTTCGCTTGTAATCGTATGTTATGTAGATATAATACCGACTTTGAAATCGTAAGATGATTGTAAGCATGTCATGAACCACACGCTATTTATACTTTCACGATGCAACCCAAAATTATCAGGCAATCCGATAAAATCGAGCTACTGCCGAGTAGCCTGGCGGTTCATGTGAATCGGGCAGCGGCCCGAGTCTGCCCGAGTCTGCCGTAGTCAGCTCGAACTTCTAAATCCCGACTCGATTTCGGGATTTCGGGTAAACCCTTCACGCCGCCATTTAGTATATAATATAATATTTAGTATATAGTATAACATTTAGTATATAATATAATTTAGTATATAATATTTAGTATATAATATTTAGTGGTGTGCGGAACCCCGAAATTTCTGGTCGGATCGAGTAATGGTCGGTCGAATCGGGTCGGGTCGGAAGAACCGCTGAATAAATTGCATCTAACGTGAATAAGGATAATGTATGTGGCTACCCCATACCCGATCTAATACCGATATCTTCCTACCTAAGTGCTCTATTCGCGTTTTGTGATAGAGCATTTTTTCAGGTTCAGCGAGAATTCCACTGCGTCTCTGATGGAAAATAATGCATCACATTAGATACACTAAATTACCTATTCCGTCTCTCAAACTACTTCGAGCGGTATTAATTACGCAATGCATTAGTGAGATCGAACGGCGTTCGTAAGAAAATCGCAATGACAGACAAGCGTTACAAACGCGGTTTTCTCCATCGATTCTCTAGCGAACGGTATCTAATAGAAACCGGAAATCATGACTAACGTCGTGAAATATTCTCTCTAACGATTTGATTAATCTTCGATCAGTGATGCAGCGTCGCTCTTTAAAGGTAATACTGATCAACATTCAAAAGTCTACACGCGACCTTCTTTGTTTCTCTTTCTTGCAAAGCCGATCGGTGGCTATGTTTCTCTTTTTTTTTTCTACAACGACTAGCGTAAGGCGATGTGTTTACCCGAATTATTTTGTAGATTTCTCAGAAAATCTATTACCATGTCGGGGATTTTCTCCCTCTCGATAAAACACAGTGAAGAAGTTGTAAGTTCCTACTGGGTCCTCCTTTGGAATGATTTTCATTTTGAATTTACTTAGTGTCGTAACTTGATCTTGGATGCTGACATATTCTGATAGCACTAGATCAGTATCGATAGACCTTTTCGTCTTCTAATCAACATTGTAGCACAAGTTATCGCCTTCTCTTTTCGGACGCGTTCGAATTTCTTGGCTCACTCTTTATCAAAACTTTCCCCTTCCCCCCGCTACGATGAGCAAGGAATCGTGCTGTCTGTCACGCGCGACAATGAAGGAAATCCCCCTCTACGAATAGCTCGTCTATTCGAATCAGTGTCGTCGTGCTACCGCGAGTTCGTCGCAGAGGAATCCGATAATCCTCGCACCGATGGTTGCATACGGGTCAATCTTGACCCGTTTGGCCAGGCATACCTTGATCAATGAACACGTTGTCGTGCTATCACTCTTCTCACAAGGAAATTTCTGAAAACAACGGAAACGCCGCTTGTAGTTCAACGAGAAGCAAACATTCGTTTGATATTCAGGTTTTTAGGTGTTTGATTTTCGCGTTTAGCGCGTTGCATCACAACCTACCAGCAATGTACATTCTCGTGTACTCTCTTGGAGCAATTGGAATATCTTTTCCATCGGCTTGCGTTCTATTTCTCGAGAAACTCCATTTCTGTGCGTTTCTGCTTCCTCGTCTCTGCGCGGTCGTTTCGATTCGTCGCAAATATGATACTGCTTTTTACTGGCGATCGCGGTCGATCGTAATGATCGTTCTTCTCATTGATTTAAATCTTATTCCGCGAGGCCAGCAAACAGCTCCGAACCCACCATATATCTTACGTTCAAGATCGTCTATTGTGTCGATTATTACTTCGATCAGCTTGACGTAATCATTCAATAATCATTCTAGTCTCCCTGAGGTACGCTAACTTTGTGCACGCGCATTCGGCGTAGCTCAGAGCAGAATCGTCAGCGCATTGCATTAGTTGGTCGTGCAATTTTCTTTTGGAAGCAAACACCGCTCATAGATCATTACGGAGTGATCGGGAGAAGGATCTTTAGATATTCGAGCTCTGCGAATGTAATTCGCAATCACTCACACAATTAATTAAAAATTCTTTCTACATTCTCTTCGCTACCATCGAAATAATTCGTAAGGGGCCGCAAGAATGCAAAATCTTAAAGTCGCAGTTGTTCAGAGAATTTGTACAGATTATCACAAGCAAGAAGGTATTGTTCACGGTGGAAGAAACCAATGGGAGGATCCAGGATTGTCCTGGGTTACCCAGACAATGTTATACACCATAACGTAGGACGTATTTCTGGGCAGTATTATCTTATCTGATAATTATTTGTGATCTTTATTCAACGGCAAAGTTTCTCACCGAAAATAACTTATTTTCCCAATCCCGTGATGCGAAAGGATAGATACAGAGTCGGTCTTGTATAAACCCGACACTGCATAAAATCTTTTTACTCGTCTACTTACTTGTTTACTTTTCGCGCAGTGCTTTTCGTCCATTTCGTTACCATTTTCACAGCGCACTTCTAATATAGGTTTGTCTTGAATTTCGTCTCCCTTATTTTTTTTTATTTTGGCACAAATGAGGATAAGGAAATTTCTCACACTGGAAAGTGGAAAATTGGATATGAGAATGGAAATTAGTCACCTCCAAGATTGATAAAAACTTCCCAATTTCAGACATTTCAAATAGGTGTAGTAATAATTGGATACATTATCAATTTTCATGGTATATTTCTTCAAAATTTTCTTAACAATTACAAAATATATATCGTAAGTTACAAAATATAATGCTTTTTTTACAGGAACATTTACGGACATTAGATCGTTGTAGATTTGTTTACAAAAAAGTACTGATGCTAGACTTACGATGAAATGGTGAACAATAATTAGCAGCCATATACGCATGATTCCCTCGCTAGTACATGTTTAAACCTATTATATAGGTTTTGATACATTAACGATACGTATTCCTATTCAGGTCCGGTGCTATTCAGGTAACAGTGGGGAAGTGGATAACCAATGATTTGTTCAGACGATCCGCGTCAAGAATACAAGATCATCTTCGAGGTATAGGAGAAAATCACGAGGAGTTCATCTGCAATTCATTCTCGCAGTCTCTCCAACTTCGAGGATAGCATAATAAGCCCTTGTCCCTTGCTGATAGGCAATCAGTTGGGTTTACGAATTGAAGATGGCCTTTTCCATGACTTCCTTTTTTCGAAAAGGCTATACCAGCTACCCGAAATTGAAAATTCGAAGTAAATAATTTGGTGTTAAACTTGAGATTCTTCGGAAACATTCCACATTTCGATACATTCCAACTTACTGTAGTAGCGATATATAATGGACCACACGTTTTGACTCCTGACAACTGTATTACAAAAATTTCAAAATATCCGGCGGATATAAAAATTGTGTACATTCGTTTCCAAAAATGCATACACTATTCTTACAATATAACTTCTTACGATATAAATTCTTACGATATAACAGTGAAAAATTATTGGGTTTCTCGTTCAATACAAAAATTATTAGGTTCAATACATTAGAATGGTACATACATTTGTGGTCCGGAACTATTCAGATAATAAAAATTTACTTCCCAAAAAAACAAAAAGTTTCAAAAGAGGGACCTTCTTCTGTAAGTTAGGAGAGGAAACTAATGAGGGAAGAAGGAGGAGGGCATCTACAATTTCTTTTCCCGGTTATTCCACCCTGAAAGAACATCAGGATATATGGTATATTGATATATTCACCTTGTATATAATATAATTTTATGTACAAGATTACATGATGAAACAGAGTATTTGAAAGGTGGACAACTGGACATAGAAATTGAGACGTCTCCTTTCATGGGAAATTTTTAATAACCAAATTTACAGCAGTTTTCTAATTTCATACATTTCAACCAATCTCGTAATTCACACATTGCAAGAAATATTCAAAATCATTCCGCAGGTTAGAAAGTTCCTTACTTAAGACATTTGAGACATTCCAAAATAAACTGTAATAGTAACAATTACACGACATTTTTGACTCGTCCATCATATTCCTTTCTTTTGTTAGAACATATAATATATTCGTCCTGACGGCAGAAAATTTTTCTGGCATTAGAATTTCTGACATTCGTTTGCAGGAAGATATTTGTACTACATTCTTACCATGTGAGCAATAACTAGGAGTTATTTATAGTACGTTCTCCTAGGATGTCAACAATTAGGGAGAGCCACGGTCTCCTACCAACTTTCTCGCTAGTGGTCGTTTGAAAGACTCAGTTACTATATAAGAAAAATAAGTAATGTATACCTACAACGGTCCGGTGCTACTCAGGGATCAGCGAGGGAGTGGTTGCTGGCCACCATCATCAAGGCCGTGAAGAGGAACTCTATGACCGCTGGAGCTTCTTCTTCTCCCGTGTAGAGTGAAAAACTAGGGATGCCATTCTCCTTCCATGATTTTCGCCGATCACTTGGAAGGGGGTGGAAGGGTGTCGCCTCTCGCAAGTGGAGAGAACTTCGGAGGCGCACTGTCTCCTTGGTGGAGTACCTCACCGAGGTTTAACCAGCTCCCATAAAAGACATATCTTCTCCAACCAACATTCCAAACGTGCACAATTTGGAAAATTGTGCACGATATTCACATTCCAATATATTAGTATAAGGGAGAGATAAATAAAGACTGAGCACTCAGTTAGCACGTTGGTGGTTGTGGACCAAACTTTTTGACTTACGCGTTATTCTTTTTTTCCTGACAGTTGTATTACAAATTTGAAAATATTCTTCCTGACAACAGAAAACTTTTCTGAAATGACATTTTTATACATTCGTTTCCAAAAGGATGGTTATACAATTCTTACGAAAAAAATACTAAACAACTATTAGGAACTTTCTCGCTGCTGCTTATTTAATATATGAGAATGAAATGTAGTGCATACTTCTGTGGTACGGAACTACTAACAGTAGGAAATCATTTAACCAAAAATTTATGCAAACTATCGGGAAGATGTTAAGTGTAGAGGAAACTAACAGAGGTAATTCGTTTGCAGTTTCTCCTCTCAGATTTTCCCAAACTAATGGTATTATTAATCAGACAATGAAATATTTTAAATAACAATAGTAAACGCCATTAGATCACATATTCTAACTTTCATATTATATTCGTTATATTTTCGTGACAATTTTATTACGAATTTGAAAATATTTGTTGCATCAATAGAAAAATTTACTGATCGTAAACTTCTGTACATTTTTGACATTTGTTTGCAGAAATATTATTCATAATATTCGAACCGTTTGGTGAATTCTTAGGAGCCGTATGACTTTCTTGCTAATGTTTGTTTACGCTCTCGGTTATTATGTATAAGAACGATGTGGATTGTTATGGAGTTATTCAGAGAAACAAAATAACAAACATTGTTATCGAAAGGCATTCTGAGTTTATGCACACCACCGGCGGAGGAAGGTCATCAGAATAAAGAAGGATCTTCCTCCTGATGGAGGAAGAAACCAACCAGGGCGGAGATGGGGATTTTCAATTGATCGTCTAATCTTTCTATCCGGTCAGTACAGGTGTTTCAAACTTTCTGTGGAAAATGGATACTTAGGGCTTAAGAACTAAGATGATTTCTTAGAATATTCCTCTATGTTTACAGAAACATCTTACTGACAAAGATACGTTATCTATGAAACTCGTACAAATCCTCCAATATATTCAATAATACCTCATGTATACAATAATTCAGATTGCATTGATACTACCTTCTTAATTTTGTTACACAATACAAAATATTCGTCCTGACAGTAAAAACATTTTCTGATACGTAATTTTCGTACATTTTTGCAGCGTGTCAGTGAAAAATTATTGGAAATCTCACACGTATGGTTCTCTCGTTAATTCTTGTTTATGTTCTTGGTTAATATAATGCGATACCACTGACAGAAAAACGGAACAGAGATTCTCTCCTTCCGTTGTATTTGTTCTGTGAGACATGTAGAATGTATGTAAACGCAAAAACGTATGGATAACAGCAAACGTAAATACGTACATAATTCCGCTTCTGACGCAGGAAAAATTATATGCAAATGCTATTCGCTAATAGCTCTGGAGATGATTATTCTGCCACAATTCTGGGCCAAACGTCTGGCTATTTTGTTTTGTTAAATTTTCAAATATTCGTTCTATCGAAAAAACAATTTTTTGTTCCAAAGAAATTCATACTATTTTTACAATGTAGCGGTAAAAATTACTAAGAACATAGCATGCATCGTATTCTTACTTAAACTCTGGATTAATATATGAGAATTATGTATAGTATATACCTCCGTGCGAAGTTGTTCTGGAAAAGTAGTGGAATAGAAGACTTGGACTATGCGATGATGTCTGCCATCAGTTTCCCTCCTAAGTTCTCCGCCACCAAATGCGTGTTAACGGGAATGCGAAGAGCACAAAAATACAGGCAGAAAGAAACCTTCGTAGTTGCTTCTTGCTTCTTGTGGAGGAAAAGAGTTCGTCTTCTAGTATCTTCTATCTTGACGAAGTCACGGATGAAGAACACAGATCTTCGTGGCATTTCTCTCACGTGCAGGTTTAGATTGGGTTTCACGTGAGATGATTTCTTCGTAAATGGCTTACCAGGTCGTGCATGCAACCATCAAATCAAGTTGCTGGTGCAGAACATGAATAATACTGCGATTAATATTGCGAATTTGGTTGGATTCGCTTCCTCCCGGAGACGAACCCCGCTGAATTTTGGAACAGTATCACCGGTCGGTGTAAGCGCAGGAATAAGAGTAGCGATGTTGCCTTCAACTCTGAATTCTGTTTCTCGACAAACCCAATCCTCCACGCTGTGTTCGGGCGTGGACCAACGTTTCTTCCTTATTTTTTTCTCTTTTTCTTCTTCACACAGATAGTCATTGCGCTTGTTACTCGTACACGTAACACTTGGACAAACGCGAATGTAAGTCTATAATCGCGATTCTGAATGTTTTGCGTGAATGCCTGACTAACAGCTCCAATGATGATTCCTTGACCAAGATTCCGGAATGAGTGCTGTGAGGCGCGTCGGTCGTCCTTTTAAAAGGCATCTGTACCTCCACCACTCTGGTCCGATTCTTGGAAAACGGTTCCTGTTTTTGAAACGTGAAACGTCGCGTTGCTATCCGCTTCCCTGGCCATAAAAGTCTCTTACTTTTAGATCGGGAAATTCTGAACTAATTTTATCTGCGGTCATTGACGTATGGCTCAGATGTCGACGACCGCACGTGGCCCGTCGTTTTACTTGTCCTTGGTTTTCTAGTCCATTCTATGAATATATCCCGGCTGTCGACGTGGAACTCTTTTCGAGAGAAACTACTTATTTCCACAGAAAAACAAAGGCTGGGAAATATTCGATGAATCGAAGTACGTCAAATTTGAAAAATCTTACGTAAATTGTAATGAAGGACTGGAAAAAATATATCCCTCATACTGTTTGGGAGAGAATGTTACCTAGAATATATACGATCTGGCGCATCGGAAAAAAAAGCCTCCAGTAGGCCTGTGTCACCATAAAACCCCGGGTCTGGCTGAGCTTCGGTCTACCGCAGAAGAGGGCCCTCGACCGTGAACTGAAATATCTGAAACTTTTCCGAACCGGTGCGAAACACGCCCCGCCAGGTCACACAAAACGGCAGTGAGCTCCTGCCCTTAATGCTCACCTTTGGACCCGCAATTTCCCGAACCCGAACGAAAGGAACGAGAGAATTTCCGCGGTTTCCTTCGTCCAGTAAGTTTACAATTATTTCGACTTCCAAGCAACACGGGTTATGTCTCGCGACACTACCATTACCACCGCGGGAAAACCCTCTGATATCAAACGGTTCGCTACACACGCGTGAACACAAATTTTTCATATCGCGTATCTCGTACGACATCGCGCCGGTGGAAACCGTTTTCTCATAAAAAAGAATGAACCACAGTCTCCCGGTGGATCGACGGGCAAACATAGCTTGTTTTTTCACGCGAGTGACATCGTGCCTTCCTCTGTTCGCCCTCCCTCACACCGGTTCTTTTGTTCTTTTAATTAACTCAGTGATTCATCCGATCTGGACTGCGAATTCAGTATGAATTTTCGAAAATAACTGGCCAAGAACCGCTGAATAAATTACATCTAACGTGAATAAG
>JAUCMO010000262.1:0-15224 GCA_032399605.1 Melipona beecheii | reverse complement strand
AGAGGTATACTCCTCTGATATTTGGAACATTCTATCAGGGGTATATGACCTTCTTGGAGGTGGCATACTATGCCAGCCGGACAAACAGTTCTCCTACTACAGGCGTCTTTCCTTGAAAAACTAAGTCGATCATATCTCGAGAACTAGAGATGACGTACTCCTCTTAAATTTGGAACATTGTATCAGGGGTACATGACATTCTAGGAGGTGGCATGACATGCCAGGCATACGAGCAGTTCTCCTGTTACAGGCGTCTTTCCTTAAAATTAAAGTCCATCATATCTCGAGAACTAGAAGGTATACTCCTCTGATATTTGGAACATTCTATCAGGGGTATATGACCTTCTTGGAGGTGGCATACTATGCCAGCCGGACAAACAGTTCTCCTACTACAGGCGTCTTTCCTTGAAAATTAAAGTCCATCATATCTCGAGAACTAGAGAGTTCTCCTGTACAGGCGTCTTTCCTTAAAATTAAAGTCCATCATATCTCGAGAACTAGAAGGTATACTCCTCTGATATTTTGGAACATTCTATCAGGGGTATATGACCTTCTTGGAGGTGGCATACTATGCCAGCCGGACAAACAGTTCTCCTACTACAGGCGTCTTTCATTGAAACTAAGTCGATCATATCTCGAGAACGAGATGACGTACTCCTCTTAAATTTGGAACATTGTATCAGGGGTACATGACATTCTAGGAGGTGGCATGACATGACAGGCATACAAGCAGTTCTCCTGTACAGGCGTCTTTCCTTAAAATTAAAGTCCATCATATCTCGAGAACTAGAATGTATACTCCTCTTAAATTTGGAACATTCTATCAGGCGTACATGACATTCTTGGAGGTGGCATACTATGCCAGGCGGACAAACAGTTCTCCTGTTACAGGCGTCTTTCCATTAAAATTAAAGTCCATCATATCTCGAGAACTAGAATGTATACTCCTCTTAAATTTGGAACATTCTATCAGGGGTATATGACCTTCTTGGAGGTGGCATACTATGCCAGCCAGACAAACAGTTCTCCTACTACAGGCGTCTTTCCTTAAAATTAAAGTCCATCATATCTCGAGAACTAGATGACGTACTCCTCTTAAATTTGGAACATTCTATCAGGGGTACATGACATTCTAGGAGGTGGCATGACATGCCAGGCAGACAAACAGTTCTCCTGTTACAGGCGTCTTTCCTTAAAATAAAGTCCATCATATCTCGAGAACTAGAAGGTATACTCCTCTTAAATTTGGAACATTGTATCAGGGGTATATGACATTCTTGGAGGTGGCATGACATGCCAGCCGGACAAACAGTTCTCCTGTTACAGGCGTCTTTCCTTAAAATAAAGTCCATCATATCTCGAGAACTAGAATGGTATACTCCTCTTAAATTTGGAACATTGTATCAGGGGTACATGACATTCTAGGAGGTGGCATGGCATGCCAGGCAGACCAACAGTTCTCCTGTTACAGGCGTCTTTCCTTAAAATTAAAGTCCATCATATCTCGAGAACTAGAAGGTATACTCCTCTGATATTTGGAACATTCTATCAGGGGTATATGACCTTCTTGGAGGTGGCATACTATGCCAGCCGGACAAACAGTTCTCCTACTACAGGCGTCTTTCATTGAAAATTAAGTCGATCATATCTCGAGAACGAGATGACGTACTCCTCTTAAATTTGGAACATTGTATCAGGGGTACATGACATTCTAGGAGGTGGCATGACACGCCAGGCAGACGAGCAGTTCTCCTGTTACAGGCGTCTTTCCTTAAAATTAAAGTCCATCATATCTCTCGAGAACTAGAATGTATACTCCTCTGATATTTGGAACATTCTATCAGGGGTATATGACATTCTTGGAGGTGGCATACTATGCCAGCCGGACAAACAGTTCTCCTACTACAGGCGTCTTTCATTAAAACTAAAGTCCATCATATCTCGAGAACTAGATGACGTACTCCTCTTAAATTTGGAACATTGTATCAGGGGTACATGACATTCTAGGAGGTGGCATGACATGCCAGGCATACAGCAGTTCTCCTGTTACAGGCGTCTTTCCTTAAAATTAAAGTCCATCATATCTCGAGAACTAGAAGGTATACTCCTCTGATAAATTTGGAACATTCTATCAGGGGTATATGACCTTCTTGGAGGTGGCATACTATGCCAGCCGGACAAACAGTTCTCCTACTACAGGCGTCTTTCCTTAAAACTAAAGTCCATCATATCTCGAGAACTAGAATGTATACTCCTCTTAAATTTGGAACATTGTATCAGGCGTACATGACATTCTAGGAGGTGGCATGACATGCCAGGCAGACCACAAGTTCTCCTGTTACAGGCGTCTTTCCTTAAAATTAAAGTCCATCATATCTCGAGAACTAGAAGGTATACTCCTCTGATATTTGGAACATTCTATCAGGGGTATATGACCTTCTTGGAGGTGGCATACTATGCCAGCCGGACAAACAGTTCTCCTACTACAGGCGTCTTTCATTGAAACTAAAGTCCATCATATCTCGAGAACTAGATGACGTACTCCTCTTAAATTTGGAACATTGTATCAGGCGTACATGACATTCTAGGAGGTGGCATGGCATGCCAGGCAGACGAGCAGTTCTCCTGTACAGGCGTCTTTCCTTAAAATTAAAGTCCATCATATCTCGAGAACTAGAAGGTATACTCCTCTGATATTTGGAACATTCTATCAGGGGTACATGACATTCTAGGAGGTGGCATGGCATGCCAGGCAGACAAACAGTTCTCCTGTTACAGGCGTCTTTCCTTAAAATTAAAGTCCATCATATCTCGAGAACTAGAAGACGTACTCCTCTTAAATTTGGAACATTGTATCAGGGGTACATGACATTCTAGGAGGTGGCATGACATGCCAGGCAGACCAAAAGTTCTCCTGTTACAGGCGTCTTTCCTTAAAATTAAAGTCCATCATATCTCGAGAACTAGAAGGTATACTCCTCTGAAATTTGGAACATTCTATCAGGGGTATATGACATTCTTGGAGGTGGCATGGCCAGCCGGACAAACAGTTCTCCTGTTACAGGCGTCTTTCCTTAAAAATTAAAGTCCATCATATCTCGAGAACTAGAAGGTATACTCCTCTTAAATTTGGAACATTCTGTATCAGGGGTACATGACATTCTAGGAGGTGGCATGACATGCCAGGCAGACAAACAGTTCTCCTGTTACAGGCGTCTTTCCTTAAAATTAAAGTCCATCATATCTCGAGAACTAGAAGGTATACTCCTCTTAAATTTGGAACATTCTATCAGGGGTATATGACATTCTTGGAGGTGGCATGGCATGCCAGCCGGACAAACAGTTCTCCTGTTACAGGCGTCTTTCCTTAAAACTAAAGTCCATCATATCTCGAGAACTAGATGACGTACTCCTCTTAAATTTGGAACATTGTATCAGGGGTACATGACATTCTAGGAGGTGGCATGACATGCCAGGCAGACAGCAGTTCTCCTGTTACAGGCGTCTTTCCTTAAAATTAAAGTCCATCATATCTCGAGAACTAGAATGTATACTCCTCTTAAATTTGGAACATTGTATCAGGGGTATATGACATTCTAGGAGGTGGCATGGCATGCCAGGCAGACAAACAGTTCTCCTGTTACAGGCGTCTTTCCTTAAAATTAAAGTCCATCATATCTCGAGAACTAGAATGTATACTCCTCTTAAATTTGGAACATTGTATCAGGGGTACATGACATTCTAGGAGGTGGCATGGCATGCCAGGCAGACAAGCAGTTCTCCTGTTACAGGCGTCTTTCCTTAAAATTAAAGTCCATCATATCTCGAGAACTAGAATGTATACTCCTCTTAAATTTGGAACATTCTATCAGGGGTATATGACATTCTTGGAGGTGGCATACTATGCCAGCCGGACAAACAGTTCTCCTGTTACAGGCGTCTTTCCTTAAAACTAAAGTCCATCATATCTCGAGAACTAGAATGACGTACTCCTCTTAAATTTGGAACATTGTATCAGGGGTACATGACATTCTAGGAGGTGGCATGACATGCCAGGCAGACAAACAGTTCTCCTGTTACAGGCGTCTTTCCTTAAAATTAAAGTCCATCATATCTCGAGAACTAGAAGGTATACTCCTCTTAAATTTGGAACATTCTATCAGGGGTACATGACATTCTTGGAGGTGGCATGGCATGCCAGGCAGACAAACAGTTCTCCTGTTACAGGCGTCTTTCCTTAAATTAAAGTCCATCATATCTCGAGAACTAGAAGGTATACTCCTCTTAAATTTGGAACATTGTATCAGGGGTACATGACATTCTAGGAGGTGGCATGGCATGCCAGGCAGACAAGCAGTTCTCTGTTACAGGCGTCTTTCCTTAAAATTAAAGTCCATCATATCTCGAGAACTAGAAGGTATACTCCTCTGATATTTGGAACATTCTATCAGGGGTATATGACATTCTTGGAGGTGGCATACTATGCCAGCCGGACAAACAGTTCTCCTACTACAGGCGTCTTTCCTTGAAAATTAAAGTCCATCATATCTCGAGAACTAGATGTATACTCCTCTTAAATTTGGAACATTGTATCAGGGGTACATGACATTCTAGGAGGTGGCATGACATGCCAGGCAGACAAACAGTTCTCCTGTTACAGGCGTCTTTCCTTAAAATTAAAGTCCATCATATCTCGAGAACTAGAAGGTATACTCCTCTTAAATTTGGAACATTGTATCAGGGGTATATGACATTCTAGGAGGTGGCATGACATGCCAGGCAGACAAACAGTTCTCCTGTTACAGGCGTCTTTCCTTAAAATTAAAGTCCATCATATCTCTCAGAACTAGAAGGTATACTCCTCTTAAATTTGGAACATTGTATCAGGGGTACATGACATTCTAGGAGGTGGCATGACATGCCAGGCAGACAAACAGTTCTCCTGTTACAGGCGTCTTTCCTTAAAATTAAAGTCCATCATATCTCGAGAACTAGAAGGTATACTCCTCTTAAATTTGGAACATTGTATCAGGCGTACATGACATTCTAGGAGGTGGCATGGCATGCCAGGCAGACCAAAAGTTCTCCTGTTACAGGCGTCTTTCCTTAAAAATTAAAGTCCATCATATCTCGAGAGAACTAGAAGGTATACTCCTCTGATATTTGGAACATTCTATCAGGGGTATATGACCTTCTTGGAGGTGGCATACTATGCCAGCCGGACAAACAGTTCTCCTACTACAGGCGTCTTTCCTGAAAATTAAAGTCCATCATATCTCGAGAACTAGAAGACGTACTCCTCTTAAATTGGAACATTGTATCAGGGGTACATGTCTAGGAGGTGGCATGACATGCCAGGCAGACAAAGCAGTTCTCCTGTTACAGGCGTCTTTCCTTAAAATTAAAGTCCATCATATCTCGAGAACTAGAAGGTATACTCCTCTGATATTTGGAACATTCTATCAGGGGTATATGACATTCTAGGAGGTGGCATACTATGCCAGCCAGGACAAACAGTTCTCCTACTACAGGCGTCTTTCCTTAAAATTAAAGTCCATCATATCTCGAGAACTAGAAGGATACTCCTCTTAAATTTGGAACATTGTATCAGGGGTACATGACATTCTAGGAGGTGGCATACTATGCCAGGCATACAAACAGTTCTCCTGTTACAGGCGTCTTTCCTTAAAATTAAAGTCCATCATATCTCGAGAACTAGAAGACGTACTCCTCTTAAATTTGGAACATTCTATCAGGGGTATATGACATTTCTAGGAGGTGGCATACTATGCCAGCCGGACAAACAGTTCTCCTACTACAGGCGTCTTTCCTTAAAATTAAAGTCCATCATATCTCGAGAACTAGAAGGTATACTCCTTAAATTTGGAACATTGTATCAGGGTACATGACATTCTAGGAGGTGGCATGGCATGCCAGGCAGACAGAAGTTCTCCTGTTACAGGCGTCTTTCCCAAAATTAAAGTCCATCATATCTCGAGAACTAGAAGGTATACTCCTCTTAAATTTGGAACATTGTATCAGGGGTACATGACATTCTTGAGGTGGCATGGCATGCCAGCCAGACAAACAGTTCTCCTGTTACAGGCGTCTTTCCTTAAAATTAAAGTCCATCATATCTCGAGAACTAGAAGGTATACTCCTCTTAAATTTGGAACATTGTATCAGGGGTACATGACATTCTAGGAGGTGGCATGGCATGCCAGGCAGACAAGAAGTTCTCCTGTTACAGGCGTCTTTCCATAAAATTAAAGTCCATCATATCTCGAGAACTAGAAGGTATACTCCTCTTAAATTTGGAACATTCTATCAGGGGTATATGACATTCTAGGAGGTGGCAACTATGCCAGGCGGACAAACAGTTCTCCTGTACAGGCGTCTTTCCTTAAAATTAAAGTCCATCATATCTCGAGAACTAGAAGGTATACTCCTCTTAAATTTGGAACATTCTATCAGGGGTATATGACATTCTAGGAGGTGGCATGGCATGCCAGGCAGACAAAAGTTCTCCTGTTACAGGCGTCTTTCCTTAAAAATTAAAGTCCATCATATCTCGAGAACTAGAAGGTATACTCCTCTGATATTTGGAACATTCTATCAGGGGTATATGACCTTCTTGGAGGTGGCATACTATGCCAGCCAGACAAACAGTTCTCCTACTACAGGCGTCTTTCCTTAAAACTAAAGTCCATCATATCTCGAGAACTAGAAGGTATACTCCTCTTAAATTTGGAACATTGTATCAGGGGTACATGACATTCTAGGAGGTGGCATGACATGCCAGGCATACAAACAGTTCTCCTGTTACAGGCGTCTTTCCTTAAAATTAAAGTCCATCATATCTCGAGAACTAGAAGGTATACTCCTCTGATATTTGGAACATTCTATCAGGGGTATATGACATTCTTGGAGGTGGCATACTATGCCAGCCGGACAAACAGTTCTCCTACTACAGGCGTCTTTCCTTAAAATTAAAGTCCATCATATCTCGAGAACTAGAAGGTACATACTCCTCTTAAATTTGGAACATTGTATCAGGCGTACATGACATTCTAGGAGGTGGCATTGCACGCCAGGCATTGCACGCCAGGCTGACCAGAAGTTCTCCTGTTACAGGCGTCTTTCCATAAAATAAAGTCCATCATATCTCGAGAACTAGAAGGTATACTCCTCTGATATTTGGAACATTCTATCAGGGGTATATGACCTTCTTGGAGGTGGCATACTATGCCAGCCGGACAAACAGTTCTCCTACTACAGGCGTCTTTCCTTAAAATTAAAGTCCATCATATCTCGAGAAATAGAAGGTATACTCCTCTTAAATTTGGAACATTGTATCAGGCGTACATGACATTCTAGGAGGTGGCATGGCACGCCAGGCAGAACAGAAGTTCTCCTGTTACAGGCGTCTTTCCATAAAATAAAGTCCATCATATCTCGAGAACTAGAAGGTATACTCCTCTGATATTTGGAACATTCTATCAGGGGTATATGACCTTCTTGGAGGTGGCATACTATGCCAGCCGGACAAACAGTTCTCCTACTACAGGCGTCTTTCATTGAAACTGAAAGTCCATCATATCTCGAGAACTAGATGACGTACTCCTCTTAAATTTGGAACATTGTATCAGGGGTACATGACATTCTAGGAGGTGGCATACATGACAGGCATACAAGCAGTTCTCCTGTTACAGGCGTCTTTCCTTAAAATTAAAGTCCATCATATCTCGAGAACTAGAAGGTATACTCCTCTGATATTTGGAACATTCTATCAGGGGTATATGACCTTCTTGGAGGTGGCATACTATGCCAGCCGGACAAACAGTTCTCCTACTACAGGCGTCTTTCCTTAAAATTAAAGTCCATCATATCTCGAGAACTAGAAGGTATACTCCTCTTAAATTTGGAACATTGTATCAGGGGTACATGACATTCTAGGAGGTGGCATTGGCATGCCAGGCAGGACAAACAAGTTCTCCTGTTACAGGCGTCTTTCCATAAAATAAAGTCCATCATATCTCGAGAACTAGAAGGTATACTCCTCTGATATTTGGAACATTCTATCAGGGGTATATGACATTCTTGGAGGTGGCATACTATGCCAGCCGGACAAACAGTTCTCCTACTACAGGCGTCTTTCCATTAAAATTAAAGTCCATCATATCTCGAGAACTAGAAGGTATACTCCTCTTAAATTTGGAACATTGTATCAGGGGTACATGACATTCTAGGAGGTGGCATGGCATGCCAGGCAGACAAGAAGTTCTCCTGTTACAGGCGTCTTTCCATAAAATTAAAGTCCATCATATCTCGAGAACTAGAAGGTATACTCCTCTGATATTTGGAACATTCTATCAGGCGTACATGACATTCTAGGAGGTGGCATACTATGCCAGCCGGACAAACAGTTCTCCTGTTACAGGCGTCTTTCCATAAAATTAAAGTCCATCATATCTCGAGAACTAGAAGGTATACTCCTCTTAAATTTGGAACATTGTATCAGGGGTACATGACATTCTAGGAGGTGGCATGGCATGCCAGGCAGACAAACAGTTCTCCTGTTACAGGCGTCTTTCCATAAAAATTAAAGTCCATCATATCTCGAGAACTAGAAGGTATACTCCTCTGATATTTGGAACATTCTATCAGGGGTATATGACCTTCTTGGAGGTGGCATACTATGCCAGCCGGACAAACAGTTCTCCTACTACAGGCGTCTTTCCTTAAAATTAAAGTCCATCATATCTCGAGAACTAGAAGGTATACTCCTCTTAAATTTGGAACATTGTATCAGGGGTACATGACATTCTAGGAGGTGGCATGGCATGCCAGGCAGACAAGAAGTTCTCCTGTTACAGGCGTCTTTCCATAAAATTAAAGTCCATCATATCTCGAGAACTAGAAGGTATACTCCTCTGATATTTGGAACATTCTATCAGGGGTATATGACCTTCTTGGAGGTGGCATACTATGCCAGCCGGACAAACAGTTCTCCTACTACAGGCGTCTTTCCTTAAAATTAAAGTCCATCATATCTCGAGAACTAGAAGGTATACTTCTCTTAAATTTGGAACATTGTATCAGGCGTACATGACATTCTAGGAGGTGGCATTGCACGCCAGGCTGACCAGAAGTTCTCCTGTTACAGGCGTCTTTCCATAAATTAAAGTCCATCATATCTCGAGAACTAGAAGGTATACTCCTCTGATATTTGGAACATTCTATCAGGGGTATATGACCTTCTTGGAGGTGGCATACTATGCCAGCCGGACAAACAGTTCTCCTACTACAGGCGTCTTTCCTTAAAATTAAAGTCCATCATATCTCGAGAAATAGAAGGTATACTCCTCTTAAATTTGGAACATTGTATCAGGCGTACATGACATTCTAGGAGGTGGCATGGCACGCCAGGCAGGCAGAACAGAAGTTCTCCTGTTACAGGCGTCTTTCCATAAAATAAAGTCCATCATATCTCGAGAACTAGAAGGTATACTCCTCTTAAATTTGGAACATTGTATCAGGCGTACATGAGATTCTAGGAGGTGGCATGGCACGCCAGGCAGAACAGAAGTTCTCCTGTTACAGGCGTCTTTCCATAAAATTAAAGTCCATCATATCTCGAGAACTAGAAGGTATACTCCTCTGATATTTGGAACATTCTATCAGGGGTATATGACCTTCTTGGAGGTGGCATACTATGCCAGCCGGACAAACAGTTCTCCTACTACAGGCGTCTTTCCTTAAAATTAAAGTCCATCATATCTCGAGAACTAGAAGGTATACTCCTCTTAAATTTGGAACATTGTATCATCAGGCGTACATGACATTCTAGGAGGTGGCATGGCACGCCAGGCAGAACAGAAGTTCTCCTGTTACAGGCGTCTTTCCATAAAATAAAGTCCATCATATCTCGAGAACTAGAAGGTATACTCCTCTGATATTTGGAACATTCTATCAGGGGTATATGACCTTCTTGGAGGTGGCATACTATGCCAGCCGGACAAACAGTTCTCCTACTACAGGCGTCTTTCCTTAAAATTAAAGTCCATCATATCTCGAGAAATAGAAGGTATACTCCTCTTAAATTTGGAACATTGTATCAGGCGTACATGACATTCTAGGAGGTGGCATGGCACGCCAGGCAGAACAGAAGTTCTCCTGTTACAGGCGTCTTTCCATAAAATAAAGTCCATCATATCTCGAGAACTAGAAGGTATACTCCTCTGATATTTGGAACATTCTATCAGGGGTATATGACCTTCTTGGAGGTGGCATACTATGCCAGCCGAACAAACAGTTCTCCTACTACAGGCGTCTTTCCTTAAAATTAAAGTCCATCATATCTCGAGAACTAGAAGGTATACTCCTCTTAAATTTGGAACATTGTATCAGGGGTACATGACATTCTAGGAGGTGGCATGGCATGCCAGGCAGACAAGAAGTTCTCCTGTTACAGGCGTCTTTCCATAAAATTAAAGTCCATCATATCTCGAGAACTAGAAGGTATACTCCTCTGATATTTGGAACATTCTATCAGGGGTATATGACCTTCTTGGAGGTGGCATACTATGCCAGCCGGACAAACAGTTCTCCTACTACAGGCGTCTTTCCTTAAAATTAAAGTCCATCATATCTCGAGAACTAGAAGGTATACTCCTCTTAAATTTGGAACATTGTATCAGGCGTACATGACATTCTAGGAGGTGGCATGGCACGCCAGGCAGACAAGAAGTTCTCCTGTTACAGGCGTCTTTCCATAAACTAAAGTCCATCATATCTCGAGAACTAGAAGGTATACTCCTCTGATATTTGGAACATTCTATCAGGGGTATATGACCTTCTTGGAGGTGGCATACTATGCCAGCCGGACAAACAGTTCTCCTACTACAGGCGTCTTTCCTTAAAATTAAAGTCCATCATATCTCGAGAACTAGAAGGTATACTCCTCTTAAATTTGGAACATTGTATCAGGCGTACATGACATTCTAGGAGGTGGCATGGCACGCCAGGCAGAACAGAAGTTCTCCTGTTACAGGCGTCTTTCCATAAAATAAAAGTCCATCATATCTCGAGAACTAGAAGGTATACTCCTCTGATATTTGGAACATTCTATCAGGGGTATATGACCTTCTTGGAGGTGGCATACTATGCCAGCCAGACAAACAGTTCTCCTACTACAGGCGTCTTTCCTTAAAAATAAAGTCCATCATATCTCGAGAACTAGAAGGTATACTCCTCTTAAATTTGGAACATTGTATCAGGCGTACATGACATTCTAGGAGGTGGCATGGCACGCCAGGCAGAACAAAGTTCAGTTCTCCTGTTACAGGCGTCTTTCCATAAAATAAAAGTCCATCATATCTCGAGAACTAGAAGGTATACTCCTCTGATATTTGGAACATTCTATCAGGGGTATATGACCTTCTTGGAGGTGGCATACTATGCCAGCCGGACAAACAGTTCTCCTACTACAGGCGTCTTTCATTGAAACTGAGTCGATCATATCTCGAGTACGAGATGACGTACTCCTCTTAAATTTGGAACATTGTATCAGGGGTACATGACATTCTAGGAGGTGGCATGACATGACAGGCATACGAGCAGTTCTCCTGTTACAGGCGTCTTTCCTTAAAATTAAAGTCCATCATATCTCGAGAACTAGAAGGTATACTCCTCTGATATTTGGAACATTCTATCAGGGGTATATGACCTTCTTGGAGGTGGCATACTATGCCAGCCGGACAAACAGTTCTCCTACTACAGGCGTCTTTCCTTAAAATTAAAGTCCATCATATCTCGAGAACTAGAAGGTATACTTCTCATAAATTTGGAACATTGTATCAGGCGTACATGACATTCTAGGAGGTGGCATTGCACGCCAGGCTGACCAGAAGTTCTCCTGTTACAGGCGTCTTTCCATAAATTAAAGTCCATCATATCTCGAGAACTAGAAGGTATACTCCTCTGATATTTGGAACATTCTATCAGGGGTATATGACCTTCTTGGAGGTGGCATACTATGCCAGCCGGACAAACAGTTCTCCTACTACAGGCGTCTTTTCTTAAAATTAAAGTCCATCATATCTCGAGAAATAGAAGGTATACTCCTCTTAAATTTGGAACATTGTATCAGGCGTACATGACATTCTAGGAGGTGGCATGGCACGCCAGGCAGAACAGAAGTTCTCCTGTTACAGGCGTCTCTCCATAAAATAAAGTCCATCATATCTCGAGAACTAGATGGTATACTCCTCTTAAATTTGGAACATTGTATCAGGCGTTCATGAGATTCTAGGAGGTGGCATGGCACGCCAGGCAGAACAGAAGTTCTCCTGTTACAGGCGTCTTTCCATAAATTAAAGTCCATCATATCTCGAGAACTAGAAGGTATACTCCTCTGATATTTGGAACATTCTATCAGGGGTATATGACCTTCTTGGAGGTGGCATACTATGCCAGCCGGACAAACAGTTCTCCTACTACAGGCGTCTTTCCTTAAAATTAAAGTCCATCATATCTCAGGAACTAGAAGGTATACTCCTCTTAAATTTGGAACATTGTATCAGGCGTACATGACATTCTAGGAGGTGGCATGGCACGCCAGGCAGAACAGAAGTTCTCCTGTTACAGGCGTCTTTCCATAAAAAAGTCCAAGTCCATCATATCTCGAGAACTAGAAGGTATACTCCTCTGATATTTGGAACATTCTATCAGGGGTATATGACCTTCTTGGAGGTGGCATACTATGCCAGCCGGACAAACAGTTCTCCTACTACAGGCGTCTTTCATTGAAACTGAGTCGATCATATCTCGAGTACGAGATGACGTACTCCTCTTAAATTTGGAACATTGTATCAGGGGTACATGACATTCTAGGAGGTGGCATGACATGACAGGCATACGAGCAGTTCTCCTGTTACAGGCGTCTTTCCTTAAAATTAAAGTCCATCATATCTCGAGAACTAGAAGGTATACTCCTCTGATATTTGGAACATTCTATCAGGGGTATATGACCTTCTTGGAGGTGGCATACTATGCCAGCCGGACAAACAGTTCTCCTACTACAGGCGTCTTTCCTTAAAATTAAAGTCCATCATATCTCGAGAACTAGAAGGTATACTTCTCTTAAATTTGGAACATTGTATCAGGCGTACATGACATTCTAGGAGGTGGCATTGCACGCCAGGCTGACCAGAAGTTCTCCTGTTACAGGCGTCTTTCCATAAATTAAAGTCCATCATATCTCGAGAACTAGAAGGTATACTCCTCTGATATTTGGAACATTCTATCAGGGGTATATGACCTTCTTGGAGGTGGCATACTATGCCAGCCGGACAAACAGTTCTCCTACTACAGGCGTCTTTCCTTAAAATTAAACTCCATCATATCTCGAGAAATAGAAGGTATACTCCTCTTAAATTTGGAACATTGTATCAGGCGTACATGACATTCTAGGAGGTGGCATGACATGACAGGCATACGAGCAGTTCTCCTGTTACAGGCGTCTTTCCATAAAATTAAAGTCCATCATATCTCGAGAACTAGAAGGTATACTCCTCTGATATTTGGAACATTCTATCAGGGGTATATGACCTTCTTGGAGGTGGCATACTATGCCAGCCGGACAAACAGTTCTCCTACTACAGGCGTCTTTCCTTAAAATTAAAGTCCATCATATCTCGAGAACTAGAAGGTATACTTCTCTTAAAACATTCTATCAGGGGTATATGACCTTCTTGGAGGTGGCATACTGCCAGCCGGACAAACAGTTCTCCTACTACAGGCGTCTTTCCATAAAATTAAAGTCCATCATATCTCGAGAACTAGAAGGTATACTCCTCTGATATTTGGAACATTCTATCAGGGTATATGACATTCTTGGAGGTGGCATACTATGCCAGCCGGACAAACAGTTCTCCTACTACAGGCGTCTTTCCTTAAAATTAAAGTCCATCATATCTCGAGAACTAGAAGACGTACTCCTCTTAAATTTGGAACATTGTATCAGGGGTACATGACATTCTAGGAGGTGGCATGACATGACAGGCATACAAGGAGTTCTCCTGTTACAGGCGTCTTTCCATAAAATTAAAGTCCATCATATCTCGAGAACTAGAAGGTATACTCCTCTTATATTTGGAACATTCTATCAGGGGTATATGACCTTCTTGGAGGTGGCATACTATGCCAGGCAGGACAAACAGTTCTCCTACTACAGGCGTCTTTCCTTAAAATTAAAGTCCATCATATCTCGAGAACTAGAAGGTATACTCCTCTTAAATTTGGAACATTGTATCAGGGGTACATGACATTCTAGGAGGTGGCATGGCATGCCAGGCAGACAAACAGTTCTCCTGTTACAGGCGTCTTTCCATAAAATTAAAGTCCATCATATCTCGAGAACTAGAAGGTATACTCCTCTGATATTTGGAACATTCTATCAGGGTATATGACCTTCTAGGAGGTGGCATACTATGCCAGGCGGACAAACAGTTCTCCTACTACAGGCGTCTTTCCTTAAAATTAAAGTCCATCATATCTCGAGAACTAGAAGGTATACTCCTCTTAAATTTGGAACATTGTATCAGGCGTACATGACATTCTAGGAGGTGGCATGGCATGCCAGCCAGACAAAGAAGTTCTCCTACTACAGGCGTCTTTCCATAAAATAAAGTCCATCATATCTCGAGAACTAGAAGGTATACTCCTCTGATATTTGGAACATTCTATCAGGGGTATATGACATTCTTGGAGGTGGCATACTATGCCAGCCAGACAAACAGTTCTCCTGTTACAGGCGTCTTTCCATAAAATAAAGTCCATCATATCTCGAGAACTAGATGGTATACTCCTCTTAAATTTGGAACATTGTATCAGGGGTACATGACATTCTTGGAGGGTGGCATGACATGCCAGGCAGACAAACAGTTCTCCTGTTACAGGCGTCTTTCCTTAAAATTAAAGTCCATCATATCTCGAGAACTAGAAGGTATACTCCTCTGATATTTGGAACATTCTATCAGGGGTATATGACCTTCTAGGAGGTGGCATACTATGCCAGCCAGACAAACAGTTCTCCTGTTACAGGCGTCTTTCCTTAAAATTAAAGTCCATCATATCTCGAGAACTAGAAGGTATACTCCTCTTAGGATTTGGAACCTCTCTGACTTGGAACCTCTCAGGTTTAAACACCCAAGCAGACGCCA
>JAUCMO010000261.1:0-29957 GCA_032399605.1 Melipona beecheii | reverse complement strand
TCTGCTTGGGTGTTTAAACCGAGGGTTCCAAGTCAGAGAGGTTCCTCCGATGCTTCTTCCATTCCTCGATCTCTTAGACGCGCGCGCGACGCGGAGAGAGAGCCGTCGAATCGGTTTGGAATTACGAAAATGGGAAACCGAGCTGCCGGAATCGGACACCGCGGCTTTCTCGTCCGCGTCGCTCGGAGTCGTCGTCCGAGGAGAACCCGCGCAACGAAATACAACGGAAGAGGAGGAGATATCCGCGCACGGCCTTGTGTTTCTCGTTTGATTTTCGGACCGTTGTAAAAACAGAATGTTGGACAGGTCGCGCGTACGAAATTTAATCAAAAATATAATTTCCCGAGCGTCCTTTTTGCAAACGTTGGAGAGAACGGCTCTCTCTCTCTGTATGTTGTCGCGCCGGCCCGCTATTTTTTCCAAAGTTTTTCTCCTCCCTTCCTCCCACCGCCGATCCTCGACCTGGATTTTGCAGTGACCCAAACAAATAGTCCCCGGAGCAAATTCACGTTCTGAGTTCTTTCGGCGACGCCGAATCAAGATAATGCCTCGCGGTTTATTCAACCCGGAACGCCAACGAACCGTGTGCAAGGAGATCGCCGATTAAAAATATCTCTAGTTTGAAACGGATTGAACGGATCGTCGTTGGCTTTTTGCGGGGACGGACGACGACGGGGAGATGTTCTTCCGATCTTTTCAAAACTTTTTCCTCTCGCCGTCGGGACGGACGGATTCGCGGGCGAATTCTTTGTTGATAACAGACGGCTGTTGATCCAACTTATTCAGACGAATTACGACAGCGCCGAGTGTCGGGAACCGGCGTGGAAAAAATAAGAAGACGAGTCGCTGCGCGAAGGTACGAAAGTTTGCAAACGCGGAGGAATGCAATTATATATTTACGCGGCCGCTGTTCCGATCGGTAATCTGCGAGAGCAACCTTCACGTGTGTGCATACGCGCATCCCGCCAGTCTGTTATTTCCACGTTATCAGAATTTCTACGCTTGAAGAGGTACGGAGCTGAGAATGTCCCAAAAGTACCGAACACGCGACGAAATGCGTCTGCCTGCATTCTGGTTCTTTCTACTGACGGCGGATCAGCCTGAATTCGCGTCTCGATTGAACTGCACGCGCGGTACGTGCGAGCGCCATCGCGCCAATTTCACCGGCATAATTCTCGCCGAGGTTGAGGTATTTAGGCGAAAGCGGAGCAACGGCTCATTTGCCACTGGGGCCTGAGCCCCCTGAGCTTACCAGCTTTGCAGATTTAGAGGAGAAATTAATAGTAAAAGATACATTGATTAGCTAAACGATTTATGTGGCGGTGAGAGCTACGCTCTCTTACTTTTTATTCTCCGCGTCTTTCGTAAAAAACAGCTTTTGCCCGCATTTCTGCGCTTTGATAATAACTACGTGACTGGCTCGCAAAGCTTTCCGTTCCAGGTAAATAAACGATTACAACCTGAACACACTTCTGCGGTAATTTTAGCGCATTTTCTCGTTTCGCTACCCGAATGTACACACTTTTTTTTTTAAAGAGGGAATTCACGTTTGAAATAACCAGATCGGTGAATTAACACCGAAAAAAATCCAGCGAATATTTGCTTCGGTCTTTACAAAAACTCTCTCTTAATGGTAAAAGCAAAAGTTGACTTCAAACCAAGCTTGCGAGAATTACGTGTCGAGAATCGGAGATCGCGCACGAGTTCCACAGTGACGGGATTATGGTTTTTACCTCAAAATGGCAAAAGACGGGTTTAAATATTTGGTTCAACAAGCTTCGTTTAAACTGTGAAAAAAAGCTCGCTACATTTCCACTCAACGCCCCCAACGGTTTCGAAAACTAGTCTCGTCATTTCGCGTCGTTTATCGTTTACGTCGATTTTAATTCTTCGAAAACTATCGTAAATCCCGTTCGTTTATTTACCACGGAGGAAGAACCGCGCGCGCGTCCGTGCGAGCACCGGAGAAAATATGGATTAACGAACGACGAGGAAAATCCGGGGAGTAACCGGTCGTCTGGAAGTCTGTGACATTTGCCAGAGATCCGGCTGGCTGGATCCCGCTGGCCCGGGCGGAGGGGAAGGAAGGGACAGCAGGAACACGGAATAAATTGAAAGTTCATCGGGAATATCAGGCACGAAGAGCGAAAATGTCGGGCGATAACTTTCCTCCGCAATTTTGCCGCGCGGAGGCCGCCGCTGTTCCCGCAGCCGACTTCCGGTGTCATTGTTTCGCAGTTGCGAAATTTCAGCGCCTGGACAGCGACGGCGATTTTTTAACGATCGTTGGCGTTTCGCCGCATCGGAGAACGACACTCGGCACTGGTTTTAAATATTTTTCATCTGTGTGTCTCTGACGTGTTCTCGTTCGATCCGTGGTACTCCAAGCCTAACCGATTCGTCCTGAGTTCCGCCTGAAATTTCACCGGCTCTCGGAAATCACGATCGAAATTACGCGTCGTGACCAGTATTAGTAACTGTTGCGTATCCGCGAAACGAAACCGCGCTCTTTTTTTTTTTTTTTTGTTTTTGTTTTTTCAAAAAATTGCGTATTGTGCCGCTCCTCACAATTGCCCCTGGCCAATGTTAAACAAAGAAAAGGAGAGAAAAAAGAAACGGGGAGAGAAAGCAAAAGAAACGGCAGGAGGTGTAATATAGCGGAAAGTGTGTTTCGTCGTAAAAACCAGAAACGAGCCAGGCGAGGGTGGGTCCACTTTGTGCTCGTCGCAAAGGGCGAGGCGGATCGAGCGTTCGTTCCTTTTATCGATTCGAATTTTCGTTACAGCGGTTTTCTTCCGGCGCGGCGAGCTCTCTCCCGGCGACAACTGTTATTCCCTCTTCCGGCGAACCTCTCCATCGTCTGCTTCGCGCGAGGGAAGATAATCGAACGGAGTGGTATTATGTTTACGCGGTTGCGCGTCACGCGAAACAGCCACGCTGAAACCAATCGCCATCTCTTCGCAAAGAGTGCTTTTTCGACTCTTTTTTCTTTTTTTTTTTTGTTTTTTTTATTTTTCATAAGCGCCGTGGACCAGCAGTCCTCCGGCCGATCAATATTGTCGGTCATGTTCGACTGTTTCAAACGTTGAGCAGCGAATGTACACTGGCCTCCGAAAAGTGAAATATAAAACGGGAGAAATGAAACCTTGCGTAGACGACCCGTGATGAGAAATATAGCAACGCTTCCGCCAGGCGTCCGCCGGGACTCTGCAATTGGCACGTGCGGCGAATTTCCGGTATCGTTCATGCATCGTTCGATTGTAAAAAAATTTAACATTTTAACGTTTTATTCAAACTGAACTTGAAATTTAAGCTATTTTTACACGTGTACCTTTAAATCAAATAAAACAGTAAATTGCAATAAAGCAACAATTATCAGACGATTGTAATTCGTCAAATTTCTCGAAAATTCATTGAAATTCCTGTAAAAGTAGTTGTTAATCGATAATTACCAACAATTGAATGGAAATCTTGAATAAAGGTCCTGTTACATTTTCATCGATGTTGAATTAACAATTCGCATAGCATGACTCTGTAATCGTATTAATACGTATAATATACGAACGTGTATTTTTTATTTAATGTAAAATTGCGGAAAAATTCGCGGTCCGATGACGACGCATTATAAATTATGTATAACAGAACGCTATGAAAATGTAGAGTAAACGAGGGTGATCGGATTCCCTTTTTTGAAGAAATGGAATTTGATCTGCTGAAAAACGATGAAAATTTTGCTCCGTATTTTTAATTATCTAGAGCAATTCACTTCCGTCCAGCTTTGGAGATTAAACAAATTCACGCACGTTTGACAAACTCGATTTTTTTCGAAAATGAAATCTCCAACGCGATTTCATTATTCCTTTGAAGCCACAGGATCTCCTTTGCATGAGCCGCGATAAACGGGCTGTCCTTTTGAAAACGTCCCAATTATCTTCTGTTCGTTACACATAATTCCGTTATATCTATATCGCTCGTTATAGCAAACTATGTTTCGAGTATAAATTGTTTTCGAGGAGAAACTATGCATTTTTTCACACGTTGAACTTTCAAAAGTTATCTCAAAAGTTGCCAAGAAATTGTTTCACACTCAAAGTATGGCGAGCTCAATCCTCGACGCGTCGATTTACTCCATCTCTAAAAGACAGATAGATGGTTTGCCACTCGGGCCGATGTTTCAGAGCGTGACAAGAAAAAATGATTAGGCGCTCGCCTCGGAACAAAAACATTTTTTCAAATATTTCCATAATCAAAGAGTTCAAGCGGTAATCGCGTGGGACGTTTGCAGAAACGCGCAAGCGTTGCAGAGACACGGTTTCGTTGGCGATCGTCGGACGTAGGTGACACGCAGGATACAGCGCGGAGTTCTCCACAAATCATCGCGCATTTCAAGTCGTCGGATAGAGCACCGAAGTTCGTACGTCATGGGGAACCGGCGCACATAGCTGCAGACGTCAACTGAAATATTATGAGATTACGTATAACGAATACGTTTGGCCTGCAATCCATTCGACGCTCGCGCTTTCTACTCTTTCTCTCGCTCCGCCGCCCGCTCTCGCGCGCTCTTCATTGTCGGCTGCATCGAGGATACACACACACACACACACACACACACACACGCACGCTGGCATATTCGCCGCTAGAATGAAACACCGCCACGAGGACGCACGCATCGCACGCGAGGATTTACGGGGCCGATCTTTCTTTGGCCGCGGTATTAAAACGACGCGAGGTTTTATGATTTTCAATTTACCGGATGCTGGACACGCTTTTAAGCTGCCACCGGGAAATTGAATACCGCGCAGTTTTACGCTTTGCTCGCCCAGCATCGCCCGTGACTTACAATTAGCCAGATTAAAATATTCGACGAATTTAACTCTGCTCAGGTTCAGATAGACGTTCAAATTTAGAAGAGAAACATTCGGCGTTTATATTCGGGTTAACGATCGTTTCACATCTCGTAACAGTTCTAACTGTCCGTTTTAACGAAACGATTTTTCCAAGTCGCAACTGCGAGACGAGTTTAACGAGAATTCATGCAGTCAGCCCCGGACTGAGAGTTCATACTTGGCCAATTTCTCGTCGTCGACGGTTACCAAAGTGGCGGGTCCTCGAGATCTCCGCGGAATTCCTTGGAACCGTAACGGGCGCGATGTTTCGAGAGCGTGCGCGATTTGTCACCGCGAGGGAGGGAGGTGCAGGGAGCGAGTTTTGGCAAGTCGAGCGTTTCTCATTTCTCCGAGCCGAGTGACTTTTGTACCGGTGAAGTATTCGATCGACGAGTGGGCGCGAGAGGAAACGGTCCGGCACGGGCGTCGAGTTATCGGCTGCCGGTCCCCGACGCTGGGGAGAAACGTAGAAAGGGTACGCGACAACGCGTAAATTCACCGAAATTTATTCCACGCTGACGCGCTACATTTTCATGGCGGCGAATAAATTTACGAGTTACCCTCAGCCCCGATCAGTTTCGATTTCGCGCGGGCACGCGGCAACAACAACGGGCCGAGCAGCAGCGGGGCGGGAAGGCAGCGAAGCGTGCGCCGGCACCGCTCGAACCGTAGACGACGAGGGAACGAGCGAGTCCACGACCATCCTCTTTGATTCGTTCCTTCTCGAGCAAGCGACCAAACGGCTGTACGCGCGTCGAGCGGTCCCGCTCGCGGGGCGAGGAAAAATTTTCGAACGACCGCGCGACTCGTCCGGCGCTATCGCTCGGTCTCTAAATCGGCCCCGTGAGCCGGTGAAACAGTCGCGGCAGAGGCGACGAACAACCTTCTCGCCGCGAGAACGTATTTTTATGAATCAAACGAGCCGCCGACTCTTTTGTTTGTTTATTCGCCGCGAGCTCTCGCCGTCAGTCCGCGCGAAATTGCTTTACGCGCGAATACCGTGACAGTGTAATTACGCGCGTAATTAACCCTTTTGTATCGCGATCCGCCACTTTTTCCCGCCTCCCGGCAAATTAACTTCACGTTCGAGCTGATACGCTCGACTCGGCTCTCAGGCGCGATTCCGTCTCCGCCTGCGCGTTTACGCACGCGAGGTAATTAAAAAAAGGGAGGCAGATTTGCCAGCCACTTCCGCGTGGTCTTCTTACGAAGTTGTCGAAGTGATTTCTTTTTCACGTTCGAATGTAAAAAGTGTGGAAAACTGATTTGTTGACTGGAATTCAGAGCTGGGTAACTGGTGGTCCCTACTTTCCTGATTGCTAGCACCGCATCGATCTCTCCTTGCACTGAGACTGACCGAGAGGGGAGGCGGGGCTCACGCACGGCGAGGAAGTTTCAGCGTGGTGGGGAGATCGACGGAGTGGAATTATCGCCAGTTATCCATTCTGTAGGATACTTTTAACCAAACTCCGACTCTTTTTACGTTTCTAAATAGAATAGAAGAAGAAAATTCGAAGGGGACTCGCGGGGAACGTACAACTGATCGAGACAACTGATTGTGTAAAAACGTCGAAAGGACAAATTTACTCTGGCCGGGATGATTTTCACGATCGTTCGGTGTTTAAACTGTCGGAACGAACGGAACGGAGAATGGGAACCGTAAATGGAAAGGAAAGAGAAGAAAAAAAGACGGCACAAACGCAAGGAAGCAAGATGTTAGATCGGCGAGAAGTGAGACGAATGCTAGATAGTAGAGCGAATGATTTATACGGGTTATGATAATCCATCATGTCTGCTCGCGAGGGTGGGCGAGTGGTAGCCACCCTTCTCGATTCCCGGGCCGAGCCGAGCCGAGCCGTGCCGGAGAAATCATCCCTGCGATTTAGCAAACTACGAAGCGATATCTTTGCCCCTTCACGGGCAACATCGCGGCGCTGTACACACCGGGCTGAATCGATGTCGAGGTACCTACGTAAATTTCGCATGAATGCGCGACTCCTCGACGACGACGTTTCGAGCAGCCGCCGCGGCCGCAAATTTATTTCTACATAAATCAGTCGGAATCTCTTGGAAAGAGAGAGCGACAACGGCTGGCTGGTCGCGCGGAAAAATTACCACACCGGGCAAAAACGGAACTCTCGCCATTAGCAGACTCTCCGGCGAGAAAATGAAACGAAAGCGAGACGCGTTGACAGATAAAATTTGTCCTCTTTCCCGTTTCTTTTCTTTCTCCCCGTCTTTGTCCCCCCCCCTTCCCCCTCTCTGTTTTTTTCGTCCATTTACATTTACTTTTCATCTTCTTTTTTTCTCCTCTTTCTTTCTCGTCGGATACTTCTTATTTAAAGCGAGGCGAAAGATTTTGTGGAACTTGCGAGAGGGAAAGGAAGCGGAGGTAAAAGTTGGCGCAACAGTGATCCAAAGTTAATGTTCCGCTGAAGCTGGCCCGGGCACCGGCGTTGTTGGCGCTTCGCAACATTTTGCAAAGTATCGGACGAGTCGCTATAAATTTTCCGTTCTAAATAGATTCTTTAAGCCGAGTTTCGCAGCGGGATATTTCCAGAGGATCTTGTTCCATCTGGTACCAGAGGATTGATTCTACAACGCTCGATCTCTCGCGGCGAGATATTTCCAGAGGTGTCCTCCCTCGAGGTTGTACTTGGCGCGATGCGATCGATTGACCAACCGCGATGAATCTTTTACGCGTTCTACATTTATTTTTGCGCGTGATGATGGTTTCCTTTGCGAACGGAGTCGTGCGTCCGATTCCTCGCTCTCTCTCTCTCTCCCTCTCTCCCTTTCCCACTCGCCTCTCTGGCAATACACTTACTCTTTTATAGCTCGTCTCAAGGGAGGGGCGGAAAAAAGGTCAACGGTGTACTTTTACTGCCTGCGAACGCACTCGCCGCTCAAATGAATTCAGAGAAACGCGCACGCTCGCCAGCTGCGAAACGCGTCTCTACCGATTCCGGAAGAAAATTTCTCTTTCGGGGCGAGATTAATTTCGAGGACAGGCACACGCGCCGGAGGCACATCCCGAATTGAAGCACTGCGGTTGAAATTGGAAGCGCGACTCGCCCGGACGCTGGCCAACTTGCAACACTGGGAATAATCTGTAGAAAACCAGAGCGTCGGCGAGCAACGGGGAACGTTTAAACGCGCCGGAAACTCGACAGAACGCCTCGCAGGAATTTCGGAATTTCGAAGACGGAAAGAAAGCGAACGACGTGGAAACGCTGGAATCGTCCGGCGTGTATTTTTCACGGCGAGCAGATAATATCAAGGAGATTGCTATCTCTTACGTTTCGCTGGTCTATCGTCCCTCCTCTCCTTATTTCAAACGGGCTGTACGGGCGCCTGAGGGGTATCGTTAGAGCCCTGGGGAGAAGGGAGAAGGAGGATGAAGGGATAGTCGGCCTTAGAGGTATATAAATTCGCCGCCCGCGAATTTATTCTAACGAGCCGCGTTTCTATGCACATATGTTCACATAAATATCGCGAGACACGCGTGTTTCGACCAGCGGGGAGTAAATCACGAGGGCGGAGCCGCGGCTCCTTCTCGGCCGATATTTCGAGGGATATCCGAACGATGCTGAGCCGAGTGTTGCGGGAACCGTTTATGATAGCTCGTAGCTGCACGTAGGTACAACACGCGCGAAATTTTTAGAAATCCTCTCTCCAGAAGCTACGCTTTTGTGGAATCTAATTGTAACAAGTGGCTAGAAAATTCGTTGGAGGAAGAAATGCAGATCCGCTGTGGAGTGCAACGGAGTAATTTTTCGTTGAAAGAATCTCGAAAATAGGACACTGTTTTCGCTTGATCGAAGAGAGCGAGAGAGAGAGAAACGAACAACGTGCAACTTCAATCTCCCAGTAATACGAACTTTTAACTTATTCGAATGTTCTTACATTATTAAATAGTGGAATGTCTTGTAATAGCATTCCGTGTCTCGCTCAAGGGAATCACTCGATGAATTAATCATCGGGCAGCAAGTTATCGTCGTTATAAAATCATACGCAGAATCCTCAGAATTTCCTCTCTCCCTTTCGGTACCAACAATTGAAATTTTAATTAAGCTTTCACAAATTAGTCGAAAGGAATAGCGAACGAAGCGTTGCGTTGACAACGCGAGGAGTTTCTCAACGAAATGCACAAGCCGAAGATTATTTCTTACGTCGAATCGCGCGCAGATCGATAGATGTCACTCTAGACTGAAGAATTTCGCTTCCGGCGTCTCGCGGCGAAATTAAACATTCTCGGTGGTATTTGCGACGGTGTGCCCGGTAATCGAGGACGGCACTTGGTGCCTTTTATCGACACACGCGAGAAATTAGGGTGGAAATGGCCTCTTTATATTCGTATTACTCCGCCCCCACGATGTCGGGGGTGTGGGCACCGAGCGTCGGTAAATACAATCAATTTGACTGATGGCATCTACGCGGAGAGAAATAAGGGGGGATGAACGGCAAAGTGTTTATCGGAGGCCGAAACTTTTGACACGTGTAATTAAAAAGCCATCTTCTGACACGTCTTCCATGGCGGGGAAACTCTCCGAATCGATTCTGTGTAAAAGGAATTTGCACGAAAGATACTTACTCTTCATCCGTCCTCCCCTTCAAAGGTTCCACGCTTTAAATAGTTCGGTGGCGCATTTGAAGAAGAAGAAACAGTGTATTTTTTTTTTTTTTTTTTTTGTAACAATTGTATTTTATTCAATCGTTCGAATAGTAGCTCGCCTTTTTTCTAAAGGCTGTACATTTTCATCAACGGCGGTTCTAAAAGAATTCTCGCGATTAAAAATACGGTAAAGGCGGGAACAATTGATCGCCTTTGATATATTCGGTGGAAGCCGTTCAACATTCAAATTTTACTAAATTCTGATTGATCAATTCCGGCTCCCTTCTAAACTTGATATTTGGTTATTTGGAAGAAATCGTAGCTCATCGGAAACCAATAACTTGTTATTTCCAGTCGAACGACAATAATTAACCGACAACGTGGATCAATAAACAGTAGCAAATTTTAAACGGACAAAGACGTATTTTCGTTTCTGAACCAAATCATGGCGAAATTTAAGAAACTATAACTACCAAAGTGGCAAAGACGATCATTTGAATATTCTCGTTGGATATTTTGTAGACACAAAACAGCGTATTTTTGGAGACTTGAATGATTCTTGAAACGCACAGATAAAAGCTAGCGTTAAGCACATTTCTAGCGTTAAGCACAACGCCAAGTGTATTTTCGCAAAGACGATGTTTCATCGAGTAACAAACGTAGAACGTCAAGAACGTTGTGAATCTTTGGGACGACGTGAACGCGATGTGAAGCTCTCCGAAGGAAACGGTCGGAAAGAGTAGGCGAACTTGGAAGGGCGTAGCTCGGCCGGTAATATATTAATAGGAATAACGGTAACGATCGGTGGAGGACGACGATTCTTGCCGAGCTTTAAGACTGTTACGTGAATTGGACTTGGGGTCGTTTCTCTCGTGACAAACTGGCAACCTTCCGGGGGACCTTCCGGGGCCGAAAGACGACGCGCCGCCGGTCGCGAATAATTTTACAAATCAGAGTAACGAGGACTTTCCCGTTTCACCTTCTCGCCATCGGAGATCTGCCATCATAAATGAAGGAGGTAGTTGAAGCGCGGCCCGGCGAGAGAGGAAAAACTCGGTCGCCACGGCGAGCACTTGAAAAATTCTTTATCGCTCTGGCGTGGGGGAGGGGGAGGAGAGAGGAGCTATCGTTGAAAATGAGTCTCGTTAGTGACACGTTCCCGGCGACTTCTCCGGTCTTTTTCCTCGCCTCGACTCCGTTCGAATCGTCTCGATCCTGACAAATCAATTAACCGCGTGCCGCTCGCGATCAACCAACTGCGACGAAAATGCGAAATTTCCTCGCGTTCGACGGAAAATAATTTTTGAGCGGGGCGTTGTAAAATGCAGGGGCAGCTCGCACGTGTGTACGTTGGTAGGACGGCACTTTCCTCGTAATTCCGCTAATATGCATATAAATATCAGCGGAAATTGGCCGCGTGTGGCGCGGATTACAGAGATAGGAAATAAAGAGCGCAGAGATGTTTCTGGGTCTCGTTTAACCTGCCACGGGCTGGAGACTCGAGTGGGTCTCTACTCAACGATCCCTCACCCGTATCATCTTTATTTTCCTTTTCTCTACGTTGTCCGTTTCTCTCTCTCTCTCTCTCTCTCTCTCTCTCTCAGTTTCATCCGCTCTTCCGTCCCTGACACACGCACGGAACACCGGCCAATTAACAGAGACTGCGAAACAAGGAAGCAGACGGTTCAAATTGTGATTAATTACAACGACATCCGAGCGAGTGTCTGCAATTAATAGAGACTCATGAGACGGCCTGTCTCTATCCAACGGAAATATCTGACGATGCGTGTTAGCCGACGACTGCTCGATCTCTGTCCGCTCGTTTAACCTTCGTGCAAGCAACGAACAATTTCACGACCAATGGACAACCTAAACCGACGTGTAAAACGTACGGCGATAATTGGCAAATTTACAGTTCCAACGGCACTTTTCTCAATTATGATGAAAAAATCCGCGCTTTTTCAATAAAAATGCTGGATTTTTCATATTCTTCGAAGATCGAAAGGAGCCGTGGGAACCATTCGAGACAGAAACGAGAAGAAAGAGAGAGTAATTGGGAAAATTCCCGTTAAACTAGAAATTTGCTCGATAATAATATTTCACCCCTTTTTTAACCCGAAACGCGTGTTCTTTTAATCCGAAAATTGCCAGGGCCGATTTGGTATGAAATTTGATTTTCGTGAATTTTAGAAAGAATCTGATATCCTTCGATATATCGGAAAATCGGAAGAACGTACGAAGCCGAATCTGGAACGAGACAGAGAGAAAAAGAATAGCCAAAATTGGGAAAAGCTACCATTTCTGACTCTTTTACTGCCAACTCAAAATGCAAATGTTATGAATTTCAAGAACGTAACAAACGAGACCGAAATATCGCCCGTGGCGATTTTCGTACAAGCACCTACGGTCGGCAACGTGTCGGCTCGCTGGCTGTGAAAGAGTTAATTCTGAAAATTTTCAAACTTTTGCGACTATAATGATATATGTAATAATATACTATACTACAGTATACTATAATGCTGTAATAACAACTTTTATAAGATATCGTGGTTCGAAACGGGTCGAAGGAAGAAATATAAATTGAAACTAACCGATCGATGTCATTTGCATAAATGCGAGTAAATATATTGTTTTTGAAACTCTGCGAAGATTCTGTGTGTTTGTTCGCGATGCAACAACGAACGGTATCTTACCTTATTTATACAGGATTTTCGCCAGGGGATTTGAAACCATTTGTCGTATAATCCGCGAGCGTATAAATAAATTTAACGCTGCAGGAATTTCTCTTTGGAATGCATGAATTGATACAAATTTGTCCGGAAACTTCACGGCGACTACGAGTGATAAAAATCTCTCTCTTCATGGATCATCTTCCACGAGAAACACTTTAAAAATAGATCGACGGTATTTCTACGAAATCATGGAGAAACGTCGAAAACTTTATGTAGAATACTGAACACGTAGGATCATTTTTGTTAAATTTATGATACGAACATGCTCTTCAGTGTCAGCATATCAAATTAGAATTTTTTTACCCATTTTGTACATTCCTCAAGTATAGACCATTTAGGAACTTGCAACGAGAACCTTAAATCTCACAATCGGTTAGTTTCGTTTCAAATATTTTCCAACGTGTCACAAACGACTGTTGCAGTGTTTGATATTTTTATGTAAATAAAGTAGTTGCGACTATATTATCATCGTATCATCGTTGCTTGATAATTCAATTCGTTTAACTTGAAAATGATTTACCATCGAAAACTCATTTTTCTATCAGATATGAGCGATCGACCATTTGGTATTTCCGCGAAACGGTGGGAGAATCGTGGAGGACTTTCGACGTTTGGAAACGAAAGCTCTGGGGTTGGATAATCAGTGCGCCGCAGATTCGAAACGCGGGGTCGTTATAGGATTCAGCGAAGGGCCGCGGCAATGACACCCTTTGTTACCATTGACAATTTTTATCGGCGAAAGAATGAAACTGTCGCGGGCCAACCCCGGCCTTCGAGGGTTTATCGAAATAACATTCGCCAACAGATTCGCCGGTCGTCGTCTCGCGCGCGCGCCGTGCCTCGGCGAAAACGGTGAAAATCGCTTTTGTCACGCGACGTGACTTTGCAATCGGCGGGTCGGACGTTGGTATTAAATGGAACCACCCAGGCGCGGGGGAGAAAGGACAGGTCAATTAATGATGGAGATGCGCCGTCGGAGCGGCATAGGAGCTTCCCGGGCGTTCGTCATTTTTTTCCTGCCTCCGTCTACCAGAAAAGCACGATCGGGAGACCCGACTTCATTTACAATATCATAAAATATTAATATCGGGGCCGGTGAAGGCTTCGCAAAAGCGTCAAAGGGTCGGCGTGTTGGCCGGGCAAAGGTGGCGGCGGCGGCGAAAAATCGCGCCGCGATATGAGACGCGTCCCTTTGTGAACCGGGTGTATTATTATGCTGAAAGTTTCGAAAATGACGGACGGTGAGACGGTGGGTGCAAAAATGTCCGGCTCGGATGGACACTTCGCCGTTGAAAGGTGAAACGTTCAGGGGGGGGGCTAGGGAAGGTTGGGAAAGTTTAATCGCGGCTCGATTAACGCGTGACAGCGAGCAGAACGACGTTTTAATTACGGGATTTCACGGAACGGCGAAAATAACTAGAAACTTTTGGTAATTGCAGTCGCGGGATAATTGTCACGGAGAACAACGCCGGACAAAGTGCGTTCGAGAAAGAAGTCGCCGAACATCGCGGATCTCCTTTCTTCCTTCTTCCCTTCTTTTCTTTTTCCCTTTCGCAGTCACCTGGCAGAAACTATCCGACGTTATGTAAATTCGATGCTGATTCGAATCTCCGGAGAGTAGCGAGAAAGATCGGAACAACGGTACAGCGCGCCGTCTCGCGGACGGGGGATCTCCCCCGTCGATCCGATCCCTTCTTTTTCTCGTCGTGGAGTGTGGAGAGATCGAACGCGATATCGCGAGCGAGCAAAAAGAACGGGATCAACGGCGCGGAACCAGAAGAAGGAGGGAGGTGAAAGGAAAACCGGTTTCCCGGCGTATTCTGGTTTTTCGCGTGGAAGCTCGGAGCCCGAGCGCTGCCACGTATCCGAGCGGCCGCGAGCAGTTACAATCTTAAGTTTTGCTTTTCCGAATGACCGGCTTGGGACTCGTATCGGCCGATATTCGAGCCGGTAACGAGAGCACGCTTCAAAGAGAATAAATTCCTCTGCTGTTTTTTCATCGTACCGTGGCACGGTTGCATGAAAATTTACGCGGGGGATGCAGCCTGCTGGCTGCAGCGGGCAGCTTGGATATTAAGTTCGGCGGGAAATGAATTCATTGGCGGGCTGGATGATCGAATTGATCGAGATGCAGTAATTTCGTTGGGATGAACAACGGTCTTCGAGTTTTAAGAGGAACACTGCCGCGTCGACTTGCAAGCAGAGCGAAATTTCGGAGCAATCTGACGCAACGGAAGTTGCAGAAGATACTTCACTGCGAGCTGTATTAATGAAATTTCAAAATGTTTCGCGTAACGCACAGGGCGTACATTCTGGAAAAGATATCGCGATCGTGCTTGTCACGGTGTCGTGGAAATGATCGGCGAAGGAAATACGGTTGGCACAAACTTCCGCAGACACTTGCGCAAACTCTCGCGACAAGGTTACACTCGCATGCACTTTCCGTCACGTTGAACGTTCGAATTTGGCTCGCGTAAGCGCGCCAAAAATTTTTCTCTTCGCACGCGTGTGCTACGACAGAACCTTGACGATTTCAAAGGATTTCTGACAATGGAACGTCGAACAACGTCAATCCATGATCGGAGCGCGACGAATTAAATTCTCAAAGCAGCTGTTCGAAGCGGAAAAGCTTCCATCCGGATTAAGAAAAGACGCGTTTCGTGAGCACGGGAATTTTTGCAAACTCGCAGATCTTGCAAAACGTGTAAAACCAATGTTCGTTAACATTTTGCTCATATTTAATCACGTATCTAAATCTGTAGTGACATCGACGTATCGACGTATCGAAATTTGTCAGTAACTCGCAACAAGCAAGAAAAGATCGACGTTCATTTATGATAAAAGTATTAAGCCAGTGTTCGAGAGAAACACGGCATCTACGATTACGATAGAAATTTATACGTAATTTTCAAAGTTATGTTCTTTGTATATTTTTTTCTTCCCCCAGCTACACGTTACAATAAAAAGAAGTACATAGTCGTATGAAAAAAATGATTTTGGAAATAGATATTTTTACCAGTTATCGGCCTTTCGATACCTTTCGATACCTTGTTTGCATCGTCACAATTCGAAAAGATATTAGCTTCGCTTAAACGAGCAATGATTCCGATATTTTTGCATACAAAATTCCTTTTTCCGTCTAGCTTCTCTCCCGTCTGTACTGATTCACACTGCCGTCGATGTCAATGCAGAGAAAGGAGACACGAAGAGGAATTACCTGATGAAATTCAAGGAAATGTACAGCGTTCGTGCAGAGTTCGCGCTCCACCGAACGGGCGAATGGAGACGCATACCCCTCCGTTCCAGTTAATATTTTTCAGAAATATTGTCGCGTGACAGGTATTCAAGAAACAAAAAGACGGTTCGTCCAATAACGCGGATAGTACAGTCCAGGCCGTAAAACGGTCGGCATTTTCACCGACATTCGGCACCGCCAGCCCCGTTAATTCAAAAATGCTGTCTGATCGACAGCGGGCGGACGCGGCACGATTATCCCGGAGCGTGTGCACGTGGCAGAGCCGTGTTGCGCGTTTCGTCGTTGTCGATGCCAATAACGAGTCGGTCTCATAAACAAGGAAGGCAATTTCATTGGGACGGTTCTTTGGAGAGAGAGAGACGCGATAAACGTCGCCCGGCGGAGACCCGACGGAGCATTAATTCATTTGTCATTCCGGCGGCGGAGCAATTGTGTTCTCCGGATTATGAAGGCAACTTAATTAGCAGAGAATTAATTAGCCTCCATACGCCAGGCAGGGATAATGCACGTTTCGTGCGGAGCGGTGAACGCGCGAACACGACGCGCGGATCCGCCTGAATTTTGCCAGGTTCTTTAGCGAAATATATTAATCGCGTCCGCGTGCTAGCGGCTGGAAACGGGTGAAACGCGAAACGCCACGCGAACGGAAAGACGGGGGAAAGCGCCGGCAATTTCGCGGTGCGTTTATCACCCCTGAGCCGCATTATTAGAAACGCATCTCCACTAATTAATTCCGTCGTGCTTGGAAGCACCGAGGCCCTTGAACAATGCGTCCCGTCGCGTCGGCGAAACGCTCGGTAAACTGAATGACCGGTTTTCGAGCGTTCAGCCTTCAGCCCTTTGCTGTAATTTACTTGCAATTTGCTCGCGTAATCTGCCCGCTGTGTTCACGCATCGGTCACGCATACACACTTCTTTTAAAACTTGGATGGTTGAAACAAACGGTCTCGCAAGCCTGAACTTTGACCTGTGACAATCGGCAGCAGGCGACGATTGTTTCCCTCTTGGGCACAGAAAAAAGTTCCGAGCAATTTCCAAGGTTTCCTCATCTCAGGAATAAATACAGTATAATTACTAATTATCCTACGAACGACTGCGTGAATATCATCGACGGCGAGTAGTAAAGTCTGCACGTACCGGCTGTCGAACTGCTGAGAAAAAGGCGTGTCGTCGCGACGAGAGCCATCTTGGAAAATTAACATCCGCGTTCGCAGGTGGCGCGAAATTGCGGTCAATGGAAAAAAAAAAAAAAAAAAAGAGAAAGGAAGAAGAAAAGGTGACCGGTGAAAAGTTTGTGAATGACCGGCCGGTAATTTCCCCTCTTGGAGTCGGTAAGCGGAAGCCGGCGTTGAATTTTTCGCGCTCTAATTGCCACTCCACGCGTCGTACGCGCCGTCCTGCTCCGACCCACCGTGAAACGGCCAGCCAACGTAATTGATTTCGCGTTCCTCAAAGAACTCGTCGAGGCCCCCTTCCCCCTCCCCGCTCAACCGCGGAAAATCGTCCTTACAATCCCTATTGCTGTTAAACAAGATTTCGCTCGCCCCCTTTTCCGTTCGCTACGTTAAAATTATCGCGTAACGAGGACAGAATCGGTACGCGTCGGCCTCCACCGAGCGTACAAACGACGAAACGAAGAGAAAAAAGTAAACGAGGTGGAGGGAAGAAAGGGAACTGCTGGCAGAGAGAATAGAAAGACAGAGAGAGAGAGAGAGAGAGAGAGAGAGGAGAGGAGAAAGAGGAAAGATAAAAAAAACGGCGGAAAGAAATATTCACAATACGTGTATTACGGAAATATACCGGCGTATTTCTACAGCGGTGGAACAGGCTTCTCTATTCTTTCTCGTTAACCTACCCGTTCGAGCAATAGAACGTCTTTTACCACGGCTTTGATCTCGCTAGGATATTCGCGAATAATGTCGCCCGTCTTTTCCTCGACCAAGCCGGGGAAATTCTATTCTTTTTCATGCTCGCGCTGTCGTTTCCTGCTGCTTTGTACACGCGCACAGCGTGTTTATAGCGACGGTACGTACGCGCACACGCGTGCAGCTTCGCGAAACTTTGAATAGGGTTGGGTGGGGGGGGGGGGGTTGTAGGTAGGCCGCTTGATACCCAAACGAACAATCGGGCCCCGATGCTCCATCTTTCAAAGCGATGAAAGCGCTTTTTGTGCCTCGCGGTTTAAGGAGGCTCGTTACTCCGTAATAATCTTTGGAGAGTGTCATTTATCGAGACGTTCTGTTGTGTTATTCCACCTGAGAGAGAGAATGGAACAAGTTAAACGAAGAGCGTTGTACGTTCCAACGCTGTCAACGAGTGGCGAACCACATCACACCGCGAAACAATCTAGAAATAAATCTCCCGGCCTTTTCCGCGCTCTGTGCGAGAACTGTTCCCGTGTCGAGAACTTTCAAAGCGGCAACTCTCTGCTCTCCAAATTCGTAAACAACCGCCACGGAATAATCGATCCTAAACCAAACTCCGCCGTCGTAAAACGACGCGATGCCAGAGTAAACGAGAGGCGTCCACTCTCTCTCTCTCTCTCTCTTTCTCGTTTCAACGAATGCCTAGACTAGAGTTTTCACTCTTCTGACCTCTTCTTGAAGATACGTCTGTCTGTTCTTTAATAATTCAGACGAGACGGTTAATTATATAGCCTGGCGCCCGTTTCATCTGCCATGAAAACGAACTTTCCGTCTCTCTTCCCTCTCCGTTACGACCTCGATTTTTAAGAAGAACTTATCGCAGCTAGCGCGATGATTTTACGACGAACACGCGGCAATCCGTTCCACGCGACCCGCGACGGAGACGTTCAGACTCCGGCGAAGACGCGATCGTCGACGTAATCGAGTTCCCGTGGTAGCTGATTTAAACTTGTTTCGTGGCGCGAGATTTTCAGAGGAACGACCGGCTCGCTGGGGAACGCGGAGATTTACGACACAGACGCCGGAAGATCCTGGTTGCTCGCGCACACCTTCGCTCCCCGGAGGACGAGAGCGAAGCCAGTGCGAAAGGTAGTTCCGCAACAACGGGGCAGCTACACCTCTAATTTCGATGTTGCTGCTGTTGTCGGTCATCCCTGGTATACACAGGGCCCCGACTCGGGACAGAGAGGCTAAACTTGTTACTTCTTCCGCGAGACAAAAAGCCGAGGAGTTAATCCACCCTGAGAGACCACCGCGTTCCGATCGAACAATTCTTGCGAAGTTGTTCATCCGACCGAGCTCCGGTAACACCTGGTGGAATTTCGAGGAAACAAACGGCGATACAAAAATTAAGTGTAGTTTCGCCTAAAATTTATGTAACCCTCTCTTGTTCACTTCAAAGGAAACTTCAATTAATTAATTGACAATGCAAAGTCTCCGTACTTGAGATTTCTCTTAATAGCAAGATGCGTTTACTCGGGGCGTGAATGATAAAAATGGCAAACTTCTCGGGGAGTTGCGCACGTACATTTAGCGGAACGAAACGTTAGAACACCGACATATCTCTCGTCCTCCTCCTCTCCGGGGCGGACACGCGTTAAGTTCGCCTTTTTCGTGGCCATTTTCTTTACAGCGCCGCGCAACCCTCTCGTCCATCTTCCAGCCTCGTTCCGTTCGCAGAGCCACGGTTTCTTCTCTCATCCCCTTTTTCCGCTATTCTCTCGCAGACGTTGCATCGAGTGCCGATCCAACGAGCTTTCGGGCTGTACGAAAACGTTCCGCTTTATCCGCCAAGTGGCCGCCATTTCGGGTCCACGTTGCCTCTCCCTCCTTCCTCGTCCCGCGCTCCTGTTTCTCAAAACGTTGACATCGAACTTCTCGCCGCTCGTTTTTCCGCGAATCGGCTCCCTCGAGAGCGTGCGATTTTCCGTCGTTCCGTCTCCCCTCGCAACGAGGATCGCAACGTACCCACGTATGTATTTTCCGCGCGAGGAATTCCATTCGTCACGTATCCGTGATAAATTGAGCAAACGTCAACGTTGGCTAAGTAATTCTCCCTCGGCGTTCTCCTCCGCTTACACGCGCAGCCCAGCAACGAAGCAATCACCGTTGGATTTACAAGAATAAAAATCTCCGCGCCGAAGGAACGAAAGGAAATCGGAGGAAATCGGATCGAGTATCGAAACGAGACGACGTGCGTGAAAGAAAGGGGATGCCTGGGTAAAGAAGACCTCTCAGCGATCGCGTGGGTTAGCTGCTACTACTACGCGACTTAATACATCGCCGAGCTCTAAAAATAAATTGCAACCTGTACTAGAGAAAGATTTCCCCCGCGGCGAGAAAAAGAGAGAGAGAGAGAGAGAGAGAGAGAGAGTAGCGTTCCGTAGACCGCTGGTAGACAGGTAGGGCTCGGCTATCGAGAAGATACTCACTCGCATCGATGACGGTATCCGTTTCGCCTTGAGAATCCTCGAGGAAGGAGAATTGTTTGCGCTTTTAACAGACGTTTTAAGCAAAGCTCCCCGAGCGAAATTTTAAACGGGACCATCCGTCTCTCTATATTTTTTTTCTTTGTCGTTCCACCGACTTCTCTTGTCGGAGAGATCCGACAACAATTCTACTAACACCCTGTTTCGCACGTCCAGAAAGATTTGAAAATAACAAACTGTTTTGTAACGCCAAAAGTCAAGATTGTTCAGAAACGTTTATTAACATTTACTTGAAGAAACTTGTGAAAAGTACGGTTTTTCTTGTAAAATGGTACGCGCCATTATGTTCGTCGTTGAAAAGACACTAATTTCATCAATTTACACGAAAACGGTATCTTCAATAATTTTCCAAAAAATTACGGCTCAAATATTTTTTTGAAATTTACATTCATCGAAATCGGTGATCCGCACTTTTTCACCCCGTTTCAAAATGGCGACAAACTGAAATCCAGCCTGCGAAGAAAGTTTGAACGCGAGGCGAAAAAGAGGGTGGTCGCTGACCGACGATTCTTCACAGTCGTAGAATTTTTGCAAGAGCACGGAGAGACTTTGTAAGCTCTTTGTACGACCTAGTAAGGAAACTTGCAATATCACGTAACGAATATCTTGTACGTAATAACTTTCGTCTCGTTACGTCTGAAACGGGAGTAAAGTTTCTTCGAACTTTATATCGATCGGTACATCCGATTCACAGTTGCGTACATGTGCATTGGCTTGGAATTCTTCGACGAACGCTTTTGGCGCAAGAAAGCATTGAATTTCGAGGCCTGTTATAAGTGGCGTGCCCTGTTGACACCAGTCGTTTGAACGGTAATTAATTTTTTTTAATGAAAATAAACCAGTGAAATATCTGAAACCCGAAGAAGCGTCGTGAATGTAATAGACTGGCAAGGCAACGCGAGTTTTCCCCAAATACGTTCGACTTCAGTGTTTTCACGAGTGTGCGCCATAGATCACAGCTTATCGCGGTCCGCGGGCGAGGCGAGCCGCTTGTCATTCGCAGAACACAGCCTCGGTCGGCCCGGCCACAATCTCTCTCTCGCCGAGAAACGGGATCCCCGACTCCCCCCAAAGATTCAACGCGAGCGCGGCTTCATCTTCTCTGTAATTACTTTCTGACTCGTTCGCGCTTTTCACGAGCCAACGCTCCGGGCCGGGCGTCGGGAAACAAAGCTGCGAGAACACGTCGCGGGTCGGGTCTCGAGGAATCTCCACCGGCCGGTGGAATTCGTTTCTCCTCGCGACTCGATCGTCTTTCTCGCCGTCTTTCTCTGTGTATAGCGTTCTCAGCTGGTGCTTGCTTCGTTCCAATTACTATCAACGCCACCCTTATCGCCTTGTCCTGGCCACTTTTAATTGGATCGTTTAAGCGCCACTGTTTCGGTTTAATGCTGTTACCGGTGTTCCACCGCCGCGGAGATAGGCCAGTGGGACAGCGTCTGGTTTCATTCTGGCGAGCCAGCTTCGAAAACTGATTCCGTTTTATTTCCCACCTGGAAACTGTTCCGTTCGGGTAATTAATGGGAAACGCGAATGCATTGAAATGAAGACGCGCGCTGCCGCGTTCGAAATAATCAGTTGGAAATTGAAAGCGAAGCTCTGCGAGAGACATCTAACGTCGTTTCTTTCATTTCGCTCAGTCACTGGTGTCATCGACGCGCTAAGGGGTTCGAACGCATTCGCGGAATTTCCAGAGGAGAAAGAACAGGGGATGAACCCGTCAACCAGAGTTGACCGTGGCTTGCACGCGGCGCGCGAATAAAGGCCAGGGCAACGTTCGTTTTCATTAACGCGCTTTTCATAAACGCGACCTCATCCAGAGCACCCTCCCCACCCCTCCTCTCTCCCGCCGTTTCAGCTTTCGTTCCATTCTTTCACCCCGCGTTTCCTTTTGTCCCGGCACATTTATTTGTTGCGCGGCAAACTGGCGGCCGATTTGTTCCAGCTGATGCACCGTTTTGATAATTAAGTTGCGGACTGACGTGCGGAGTGCCGCCGAAACTCGCTTTTCAGCAAAAATAAAAGCTCGATTGTAGACGCGACGCGAAAATTATTGAGTCGGCCGTGCCGCGTACAAAACAGGGACAAAGGGAGGACAGAGAGAGAGAGGGAACGAATGCAAAGAGCGTTTCCTGGTTTACGGAACGGTGACTCTGAAAGGGTGGAGAGAGGGGGAGGGGGGGGGGGCGCAGCGGCGGGATAATGCCGAACAAGCTTTTAATTGTTGGTTAAATTGTTTTCCCTGTCCGTATGAATCCGCTGGTCGCGGCGCGAAAATTCCACCCGGCGACAATTACCGGTCGTGATTCCGGAGGATTCGTCGACATTATCCTCCGGCCGATGTTGCAGCCAAACGGTCGATTTCAAAGCCGAGCGAAACAATTCTCTTCGCGGCAGTTGCTCCGCAGTTCAAGCACCTTCGTTTCGTCAAAGTCAATCGCGATCCGTCAGAGCAACGTCCTCCCCGTTAAAGTTCGAGGAACTCCATCGCGTTCATTTTTAAACGTGTTTCGAGCCGATTGATAATTCTTAAATACTGCTCTATTCCTGTCCCCGAGCGCAGTTTCCACGACCCTCCGTTCGCCGTTCGACGGAAGAGAGAGAGAGAGAGAGAGAGAGAGAAAGAGAGAACTCGTAACGATCGGAATCTTCTTAAATCGTCGAGACGCGAAACCGAGCCGAAAACCGACGATGGCTCCCCGTGGAAACCACGGCGACACGTATCGACTTAATCTCGGCTTGATGTCGGCGGGATTCCGATATCCCCCGGGCGAAATTTAAATCGATGCACGGCCGTCGCGACGCTGGCAACAGGCCGCGGGTTTCAGGACGGAGGATCTGTCGCGGCTGTCCTTGGGAAAAATCCGATTTATAGTGGAACACGGGTCGAGAACCCGGCGGGTCCGACCCCGTGTGGGAGGGGGAGAGACACGTGAAGAAGGGGAGGAGAGAGAGGTGGCGGTAATAACGCCGAGCATCTTTGGAACGTCGCACCGAATCGATATTCCGGTTCCCGAACTCGACGATCGTCTCGAGCTCAGCCAGCTGCTGCTCGTGGAATGTGCGTGTAGTGCGTGGTACGCGGAGTGGATACGGTACGATATCTCGCGGAGTGGTACAACGACGGCCGCGGGCATCGCTGCGAGAAGACACACTCCGTCGTTATCTAAATAGAGCCATCAAATATAGATCACGAGCGCGATACGTGCGAGAGCGTTATCTGTACCAGCAACGATATCCTTGGAGTAGCTCTGCCCCCCCCCCTCCCTCTCTGCGTCGCTCTCGCGACTCCGTGAAATTATGGCCCATTCGTATCTCCAACAACCGTTTCACGCTCCGATGCGTCCTCGCTGGGTGTCTCGGAAAGTTCGCCGAGGAAGAAGCGAAACGAGAACCGAGTAGTCGCGAACAGTCGACTCGCTCGCGGTTGCGTGGAACCTCTTTGCGTCGAGCAAAGTGCGGTAAACAACACGCTGCGCGGTAATCGTACTCTTGATCGTCGATAAATAAGCACACGCCCGCGTGCGCTTCGATAATTGCAATTGCTTTCGAACAATTACCAATATCGTTTTATCGTATTGCGACATATACGTGCGCGCGTGAAGCCCGAAGCTCCGCAGTTCAGTTTTGGACGTTGTTCAGAGTCGACGATTCCGCGAGAAAACACGCCGAACGTTTCGTAAATAGAAACTAACGACACTCGAACGACAAAGTTCGCGTACACTTAGGTTCCGAAACAGCCAGCACGAATCGACGCGTACACACTTTTGTCGCTGTCGAAGCTTCGAACACGGGTATCTCTTCGGGGACTGGGCGACACGGTATCGCGTGGCAATTGGTAACGTAATCGGAAAGTGGTTTGCTTGTTTCGCTTTCGAACACGATCGCTCGTACACGGCCGGGCGACATCTTTGCGGCAGAGAATCCTTTACAGGATTTTTCGGTCGATAGCCGAATCCCCCCCCTTCCCTGCCTCCACCGTAAAGAGCGAATAAAGAGGAGCGAGAAATAGGGGAGTAATCGTATCGGAGGATGGCCGCGATTGAAAACGGCAGGAAAGCTCGAACGACAGGCTATAGTCTAGCAGAGCGGCAATTTTCATACGTTTCGCGGAGTCTTACGAGCTTAGTACGCTCCTAGCAGCTTTCGCTCGTGCTCGCGAGATTTTCCTCGCCGACTTTATCCTTCGCGAATCGCTCGAAATCGCTGCCGGCGATTTTTATTCCCGGAATTGTCTTTCACCCTTCCTCTCGGCATACGCGACCCGTTTCTCTGCCCCGAATAACCGACCCCGAAAGTCTTTTCCTTGAGATGTATCTCCACGGGAGGCGAACGATAGACGAGAGGCTGATGTTTCGCGCTGGCACGAAGCGGACGAGAACGTTCAAGGCCACTCGAACGACGACTCGAGCGACGATGAAAAAGAAGCCTCCTTCGTTATGCATTCGTTACGAACGCCGGCTTTATCCCCGTTAGGGGAAGTGGCACGATGAAACAAGCACTCGGTCGCAAATGAAGTGGATTCTGCACGCGAATAAGGCCGGATGTGTTTATAGAATTCATTTCTGCGCCGCGCCGGTGGCTGCTCGAGACGTAAAGTGGCGTACTTTAGATAGCAGCCGTTTGCAAACGTTACGCGTACCGTGTAATTCTTTTCCATCCCCTTCCACGCTCTCGTTTCTCTTTAACAGCGTGTATCGCTGTTCCCAGTCCCCTCTCTCCCTTTTTCCCTTTTTTTTTCCCCTTTTTTTATTCTCGCCGTGCCAGCTGCCTCGGTGAAACGGCCCCCCGAGTCGAATATCAAGTTTCCGCGGTGAGCCAGCGCGTTTCTAACCGTTATTAAGAGAAACGAACACCTCGTCGAATTCGAGGATACGCCTGACGAAGCGCGGGATTAATGTAAAGTCGGAAACTATACGAAAATCCGCGATATCGTTCGATAGGGAAAAACTTGCCTTTGCCTTATTCACGCAGCTCTTGGAATCCTCGCGACCCTAGCTGGTGGTCCGATCGTTATCTCGTATCGTCACGCAGCGGCTACATATGTATGGCATACCGTGTGATATCGTACGGCACGCAGCGAAAAAAAATGTAACAGGAACAAAGGATTCGTTCGCTTTCGTCAACGCTAAGAAGTGATACACCGACGAATAAAGTGGATTATTTGTAGCAAAAAAAATTGCAAGGTGCAAGGTACGAGAAAAAAGTTAATAATGCAATAAAGAACACAAGATTCTATCGATATATTTTACTAGAAGTCACTCGGGTATCTAAAACGTTGTAAATCGGTCGTTTTTACCGTAAAAGTAGTTCCAGCGTTAACGCGCTTCACGAACTTTTTTTTTCTCCTCAAACGTTGCGACGAATTCGAGGAAGAGTTTGTCGAACGTGAAGTGAACGTAAAATCGACGGGTGACTGTCGAAAAGTCGGCGACATTATGAATATCGAACGCGTGGTGGCTGATTCTCTCGCGGATTACGTTTCAGTAGAACGAGTCAGCCTCTAGTCACCCCCTACTTGCGAGTCGGACGAACTTCTATTTACGTAAACGTTCGTAAGAGCGTGCTGCGAAACGTGGCAAGTGACCTTAAAAATTTATGCTTTTGTTAGAGACAGCTGACTCGTCAGGGTGCTGTTTTATGCATGTACGATGTTTCTTTGGTGACCCGTGCTTCAAGGATGAACTCGCGTCATAGAATATTGATAGGCACAATAAAAAGCGGCTCGTACGACCCTTTCCATACAGTTTTTTTTTTTTTTTTTTTTAAGACGCGGCTCTCATGACACGGTGTTAGCACGGTAGCATCGTAAACGAAAAACAGGAAAGAAAAACTGCACAACTTGTACCCCAGTACGATTCGTCTCACTGAAAGGTCCTCTCCGACTTGGAAACGAAGACGACGTTCTTGCCATAAAATTTTATTGATGTGCAAACATTTGAATCGATTTACAAAATTAAACAAATTACAGGCGCGATCGCTCAGTACCAGACAACGACACTCCTACTCGAGGTCTATCCCACGCCTCCTCGCGAATCCCAAATCAACCAATCGCTAATTTTCGCTGCATCAGCGTTGCACCCGAAGAGGCACCTGATTTTCTGGGTTACCCCGTTAAAATCACTTTCAGCGATAAAAAAAAAAAAAAACGGAGAAATTCGGCGAGCAATATTTCACGTCGAGTAAGAGGTCCGCACGCGCACAACAGATAAATTCGTAGAACAGCAGCGCCTCGATAGGGGACAATGAATGGCCACTAGGCTCGAATAAACAACGGGCACGTGGGGGGAGGATGGGCTTATTTACATTCTATATGAGCTTCCGGATAATCGATATTCCTGGCCAAGTGGCGCTGCGATAATTCAAACGGATGGTATTTCGATAATCTCCCCTCCTCCGACGTAATTGACGTTTCAATCTTTTCGCCATCGTGGTCCGCCGTTCGTACCTCTGCTGCTTATCGATGTTTTCAATCTTGCCGTCGCCCTTCGAACGAAAAAAAGAAAGAAAGAAAGAAAGAAAGAAAGAAAGAAAGAAAGAAAGAAAGAAAGAAAAAAGGGGAAAAATCAATGAAAAGAGAGAAGAAGGAAGAAAAAATTAAAACGCGATAACACGTTCACGCGAGATTGAACTGGGGCTATTCGAAGCCGTCGCGTCGTCGGATTTATAATATACCGCTCGATTCCGCGCGCAAGATTAAGCGCGCTAATTTATCGAACTCTGCCTCGTCTCGAATTCGAGCGTTTCCATCGCGGCTTGGAATTTGTCGCGACGACGACGACGACGACGACGACGACGAAAGTGAGAAAAAAGGTGGAAAACGAGTGGTGGAAAGAGGGAAACGGGGCGACATTTGAATCCAGAGGCGAACGAGACCGGGGGTATTTTCATCAGGTTCTGGTAATCTCCACAAAGATCTGCGACGACTTGGCTGGGAAACGCAATTTCGCAGAGTCCCGGAGCGATCGGCAAAGTCGAGGGGCCGGAAGGAATGGAATTCAGAGCGGAAGGAAGGTTTGTACACGAGTCGCAAGGGGCGAGGGGATGGGCTGGTCCGTGTACAACTTGCGCCGAGTGCAAGTCCACGCATCGACGACTTCTCGAACCGGTCACCGGCTCCTGGCAAAGTTTTAAAATCAAACGTCGAGAAGTTAACGGCGGAAAGCGAGGAGGTGGCGAGAGAAGCGAGCGAGAGCGGAAGGAGAGGTCATCGAATCGGGATGAAGTTGTTTAGGAAAGCTGCCGACGAGCACGCCAATGCCGCTCTGCGGTTAATAATTTGCGGAGCCACGGATGTACGGAAGCCGCAACGGCAAGTATAACACCGCAGCCAGCGATCTAGCACGTTCACGGTTCGCGTGAGGCGCCTTAGAAAATGAATTAAGTTCCAAACTTTGCATATCTTGCCTGCTCTAGCTCGGCGACTAGACCTCTGCGTTCTCCTTCCCCCATCTGCCGCGCGCGGTACCATCCGTTCCTCTTCCTCTTCGACTTTAGTTTCCATCTTCTTGTTTCCTCCCTTCTTTCTCTCGTTCCTTTTATCCATTTGTATCCTGTTTGCCCATTTGGAAGTGAATTTACGTTGCGAACTTTCGCGTTGCGAAACTGTTGCTGCCGAGGTACGTATCGCGCATATGTTGCGCGAAATTGTATTCAAATTTTATTGGCGCTCGGTATCGATCGAGTTTCTCGCGAATCTTGAAATCTTTATCAACTCTTCCTTCGCGAATACTCCCACTGGTCGTTCTGTCTCGTTGTCCGTCTGTCTGTTTCCACCGGCTCGTGGAAACTCTTTCGCTCTTCACTTTTTGACCTTTGGCTTCCATCCACCCTGTCCGTCCTCGTTCTTCCTCTTCCACTTTTTAATTCCTTTCCACTACTGTCTATCTACTGTCAATCTTCCTCCCTTTTCGATCCCTGGACCTGCCCTCCATTTTTCCCTCGACCCTCACGGTCCGCTCTCGTCTCTCTTTCCCTCTCTTTTTGCTCGTCCCGAGTGAAACAGAGTCGAGCCTCGAACCAGGCTTCTCGTCTCCAGGCTGGTTCCGAGCGACCTTGTCTGTAAAAATATTCTAACCACGAGCCTCTGGCGGAGCCGGGCATTGTCCCCGTGGCGAGCATACGCCCGGCCAAAGAACATCAACGCTCGTTCCTCTCTCTGACACGTTATTAAAACGGACGTTACGGTGGCAAAGCTTCTGCCTACGACCTTCGACCCGTCTCGTCCTTGCTTCTCCACGTTCGAACGGAACCCACCAGCTCGGTCCATTCCATTTTCCAACCCGTTTATTCGCAACTGTTCGCGAAACTCGGCGCTTTTGCGGGGGTCTCCTTCTCAAACGCGAAAGGCTTCCAGCTAAGAAATGTTCGCGAGTAACGCGCGTGTTACGTCGTTTCAACGAAAAATAAAATCCTTTTTGCAAAGGATTTTGTGTTTCGAAAAATTCCTGGTTAACCTATATTTTCCTTTTTTTTTTTTTTTCGAAAAACTGCGTCCCCTCTCAACGCTGCTCAAACCCTAACAATTTCCTGCATCTTCGTTGCGCACATGGACCGGGCGCGTTGCGACGTAACGTGTTTCGCCGTGAACACAGGTTAATGCAATTATTGCGACCGCGCTGGGTCGACATGTCTTTGAAAATGAACGGCGAAAACACGCGGGAACGATGACGAAGGCTGGAAAAAGCGGGCCGCCGAGGGCGTAGCTGAATACTCTATCGAAATATCATCGATTTTGCGTCGCTCGCGCTTCGTTGATACGCGTTCACCCTCCCTTTCCGCGACCCCCCTCGGCGCCCGAACGTTCGCACGGCTTTATGAAACTCTCGCCTGCGTGCACCATAATTTCACCGCGAAATCGTATGGCGATTTTACGACAACGTTTGTTCCGGCAGAAATTCATTAAACGAGTCTATGAACGAAACACGCGCGATGCGTTTTATTTCGCGCGCGTGTTTTCAGAACGCTACCTAAAGAGCCCGGGCGCACGCAGCCACGCTCGCTTGCCTTGTCAATCTCGTTTTCGAATAAAATTGACTTTTCCCGCGTGATCAGGGTTGAACGAACGTTCAACAATTCGCTTTTCATTTTTTTTTCTTTTTTTTTTTTTTTTTTTTTTTTTTTTTTTTTGGTTAAGACGTGGATCGTCCCAATCTTTCAGATCTTTTCAGGTTGGTTTCAAGAGAAAACTTGTCGAGGGCACGTATTTGTATTTGCATATCGGTTTCGACGTAACCTGTATCATTTATGAGCATGTTGAAAACAACTTTTTACAGCGAAACGATACATTGGTTGGAAAAATGTATTTATATTAATTAAAAAAAATATGGAAATTTTTGAACGCTTGCTTTTTACATTTTACCGGTTCATCAATATCTGGCTTGACGCTCGTTCAAAAAGTTCTGTGCTTGTTTTTTTGTTTGTCCGCTTCATATGGGAAAAATCTGCTCGCGAGTATAAATACTCTCCGAACGATACGTCGCCAACATTCACGATTAAAATTATTCGAATGATAAAATTCTTATTCGATTGTTCCAATTTTGATTGACACGTTTGGATCAACTTCGTACTCGCATCGACGCATCAATAGTTTCACAAATGTGTATCTCAGCGTATTTGTCTTCGCGGTACAAGTTTTTGCGTATCTTTCGTCGATCTTCTTTCCTAAATCCTTCGCGAAGGCGTTCTGGGATCATCGATCGGTATCGATGGTTTATACGACACGACGGTATCTCGCTTTATTTTCGGCCGTATCTGGCTGAAAGATTCGCGTCCGTCGGTTAAAAAGGTGAACGAATATCTGGCGTGCCGCGTGAATACCGAATCGACGGAGAAGGGAAGGAAGGGGAGAATTGAAAGAAGAGGAACACCTTCTCTTTGCCCCTTAAACCATCCATAAAAAACACTGCCTGGGGGCTTAAGCTATCGACCAATCATCTCCATCAGGCGATTTGTCTGGTCGGAAAATTCGAAAATCGCGTCCCAAGATAGCGCCGCGACCTAACCTAACAAGCTATAAGAAAAAGGAAAAAAGAGAAACGATCGCAGATATTTC
>JAUCMO010000260.1:0-29833 GCA_032399605.1 Melipona beecheii | reverse complement strand
AATATTTTAAACGTTTGATTTGAGAAAATGTTTTCTACTCTGTGAAGTGTGTAATTGTTTTACAGTAAATTTTATAGTTATCATTTATCGAATCGTATTTTACTGGTGCATTTGCTATTTTTCTTTCTATGTTAAGAAAAGCTAGTCTAAACTGAAACTAAGATTAAAGAAGTAAAAGTAAAAGTAAAATTAAACTTTGTCTTTCTTTGTGGAATATTTGATTTGATGGAGCATTTCATATTTTATATTTTACGTTTGATATTTTATTGCGTTACCATTTGTAAAGTGAAAAACTAATCTGGACTGAAAGTGAAATATTTTAGTGGAGTGGTATTTGAATAATTTTACATTCCGTTAAACGTCTTTGATCGTATTATGATTTGTTAGATTATTTTTATAGAACGTTGCACGTACATGTTGAGAAAAGCTCGAAAGTAAATCTAAAATGAGAGTAAAATTTCAAAAGTAAAACTGACTGTAAAATTAAGAGTTGAAATGTATTTGTCGATCGATGTGAAACGTTTGTATGGATTGATACGAGTAATTTTAAGACACGTTAAATGATATTTGAGTGATTTATTGGAGTGGTACGACATTTATATTTATTTATATTATTTATATTTATTTATATTCTGTGAAATATTTCATCGTTACATGTATTTGATTATATTATCATTTATCTATATTATCTATATCGGTTGATCATATTATATTTAAGTGATATTGATTATATTATCATTTTTATGCAACGTTGTATCATGTATATTTCGAGAGAAGCTAGTTTGAAATGAAAACGAAAACTAAAGCTAAAGCTAAAAGTAAAACTAGAAGTAAAATTAAAATGTACGTTTATGGTTGATGGATGTGAAACGTTGGATTATTTATGGATTATTCGTGTAATTCGAAGAGACGTTAAACGATATTTGACTGATTTATTGGATTTATTGGATTTATTGGAGTAGTACGAAATAATTTTTCTTTATTTTTATTTTCTAATTTTGTGACACGTATCTCGTTGTATTATTATTTATCGAATCGTTCTTACGGAACGTTGCACGTAAAGCAAATGCACCAGTAAAACTGGAACTCTTTTACGTTTATTTGCAATAGTACGAAATATTTGCAATTTGTACGTTAATTCGATACTTTGCGAATTATGTTTTACGTTTTGTGGAATATGAAATTGTTCGACTGGATTTGTCTTGCGTTTGAGCGAAATAACTGATATTTTAGGAGAAATATTTCTTTGCACGGATTGAATTTGTTAATTAAAATGTACGTTTATCGTTGATGGATGTGAAACGTTGGTACGGATTATTCGTGATTATTTCAAACGACGTTTGACCGATTCATTCGAGCGATACGATATTTGAACGAAATAATTTTTATCTTTACGTTTACGTAACCGTGACATGTATTTTATCGCGTCATTACGTATTGAATTATTTTTACGGAGTATCGTACGTGAACTAAGATCGAAACACTCACGTTGGTACGAAATATTTGTAATTTTATATTTTAACTCGATATTTTGCGAAAAAATACACGCGTCTGAGCGAAATAGTGGACGTTTGAGGAGAAATATTTATTGTTACGTATTTTGCGAACAATTTATATATGGAATTTTACTTGTAAAATGTATTTTGTACGATATTTTCTGTATTTATAGCTTTATCGTAAGATAAGATTAACATAAGTTTATCGTTAAAAAATGTAAAATGTAAAATGTAAAATGTAACATGTAAAATGTAACATGTAAAATGTAACACGTAACATGTAGGAGAGATTGCTGGTCTCTCAGAAAGAACATTAAAAGAGAACGGTGTGAGAGCTGCTTAAAGGTAAGTCGGAATAGGAGAAGTCGAGGACACAGAGTGGGGCGAATTCATAGGTGTAGATAGCGGAAAAAATTTGCAAGTTGCTCCGAAAGCGAAAAGTGCAAGTTTTCGTCAGTGGAATCTCTTCCGAGTGTTTCTTTTTCCGATGGAAAAATAAGAAAAGGCGTTTGGGCGACGGGCCGGGAGTTTGTTTTTGGAAATTTTCGTATTTTTCGGTGTTTTTCACTCTTGGACTTGATTTCGGAGCAGCTTCGAGGGGGAAGCGGAGTTTTGGCCGGAGGAATCGAAACGGTCGGTGGACGCGGCGCATCGGCCGGTCGGAGGCACGGCGATTCGCGGCGGCTCGCGGCCGGGGTGGCTTTTTGATGGGGGGTGCGGATTTCGGAGCGGGGTCGCGGGCGTACGGGGCGGGTGGGGTGGCAGGGTTGGCGAGGGGTGGGCCGCGGCTGGCCGGGCCGGGTGCGGCGGAATCGCGGCGGTCGCCGGGAGCGGTGGGCTGCGCTCGGTGCAATTCGGAGCAGTGAGAGTATAGGGGGTGCGCGTAGGGGGCGGACCGGTGGGGGTGGGCCGGCTGGGGTGGCCCGGTGGGCCGGGCTGGATCGGTCGGGGCGAATTTGCGGCGGCCAGCGGTCGCGGTTGCGGCGATTCGGGGTGGGATCGCGGGGGTGCGCGTAGGGGGGTGGGTCGGCTGGGTGGCTCGGTGGGTCGGCCCGGTGGGCCGGCCGGATCGGTCGGGGCGAATTTGCGGCGGCCAGCGGGTCGCGGTCGCGGCGATTCGGGGTGCGGATCGTGGGGTGCGCCTAGAGGGTGGGGCCGGCGGGGGCGGGCCGGCGAGCCGGCCCGACCGGCTGGGGCGGCGGCGGCGGAGCCGGCGTGGCTCCCGCCGCCGCCGCTTCGGGGCTCGCGACTCGCGCGTGCGCGATAGGGGATAGCTGATGCGAGAATCGGGCGAAGACTACGTACCGATAGCCTTCCGGAGGGGGCTATCGGTTTTTGGGGTCTTAGCCCGATTCTCGCATCGAGAACATGCTTTGTCGTTTCTTTGTTATTTGAATTTTAAGCCCGTAGAATTTTCTGCGTATCTGTTGCAAAAGTTTTGCAACCCGAACCTACAGATGTACTGGTCTGAACCTACCCCGAACCTTACGTGTAGCTGCCTTGAGTCTAACCCGAACCTTTCTTGTTTGCTTAATTGTTTTTTTTGTTTTTTTCGGAGCTTTCGTTTTTTCCGTTTTTTTTTTTCGGAGCAGGTGAGCTTTTTTTTGCTTGATGGGAGATTTTGGAGCATTTTTTTTTTTCGTTTTTTTCGTTTTTTTTTTTTTTCGTTTGCAGGAGTTTCGGAGCTTTCGTTTTTTAGAGCTTTACGCGGTGGAGAGCTTTTTTTTTTTTCGTTTTTTCGTTTTCGTTTTTTTTTTTCGTTTTTTTTTTCGTTTTTTCGTTTTTTTCGTTTTTTTGTTTGCAGGAGTTTCGGGGAGCTTTTCGTTTTTAGAGCTTTTACGCGGTGGAGAGCTTTTTTGTTTTTTTTTTCGTTTTTTCGTTTTTCGTTTTTTTTTTTTTTTCGTTTTTTCGTTTTTTTTCGAGCAGGTAAGTTTCGGAGAGCTTTTTTTGCTTTTTTTGATGGGAGATTTTTTTTTTCGTTTTTTTCGTTTTTTTCGTTTTTTTTGTTTTTTTCAGTTTTTTTTTTTTTTTTTTTCGTTTCGCTTTTTTTTTGGAGTTTTTTTTTTTTCGTTTTTGCTTTTTTTTTTTTTTTTGCTTTTTTCCATTTTCTTAGAGTTTCGAGCTTTTTTTTTTTTTTTTTTACGCGTTTTTTGCTTCATAACCGATTTTCTAGTAATTTTCTAGTGAAGATTGATTTTTTTGTTGTTTTTTGTTGTTTTTTGTTGTTTTTTTATTTTTTTGTTAATTGGGATAGAATTTATCAGTTTTTAATTGAATTTACGATGATTTACAGTGAATTTTTAGTTGGCACCGATGTGAATGGGCCGAGGCGGGGTAATTTTAATAAAATAGTAGTTTTTTTTGTTAATTCGGGTAGAATTTGCAGTTTTTAATTGAATTTAATAAATTTGTGTTGATTTTTCCGATTTTTATCGATTTTTGTTGATTTTTATTGAATTTTACGTTTGCAGCGATGTGAATGGGCCGAGACAGTTATTTTGTTAAATTGTAATTTTTTTCGATTTTTTTGTATTTTTTTGCATAATCGAGTACGATTTTCAATTATTTAGCGAGAATGGATCGCAATTTTCAATTATTTATGGAAATTTTTTTGTTTTTTTGTTTTCTGTTTTTTTGTTTTTTGTTTTTTTTGTTGTTTTTTTTTGGATTTTTTTGTTAATTTGGCTAGAATTTAGCAGCTTTTAATTGAATTTAATTTATTTGCTTTGATTTTTGCGATTTTTATTGATTTTTTTTGATTTTTTGTGAATTTTACATTTGCGACGATGTGAATGGGCCGAGGCAGTGTCGCTCAACTCATTTTGTTGATTTTTAGTTTTGAATTTTTTTTTTTTTTTTTGAGGAATTTCGTGAATTTGAGGGGGTGCAGGGGGAAAAGATGCGATCGAGGGGTGTATTTTATCGAGAGGAATCGGATCCAGTAGTTTTTGTTGCAATTTAGTTGATTTTTTGCGATTATTTCGTTTCGTATCGTGTAGCATGGGAAGCAGTGTCTCTCAACTCATTTTGTTTTTTACCAGAAATTTAATAAAATTTGATTTTTTTTTATGCGTTTTTTTTTTTTTTTTTGTTACTAATCGAATTCCGCGAGTTTTTTGAGTCACGTGTATTTTTTTTGAATTTTTTGAATTTTTTTGAATTTTTTTTCGAATTTTTTTGTATTTTTTTAAGTTTTCTCTCGGCGTTTCGTGAGATTTTACGTCGTTTGAGATAAACTTTTTTCAACATTTTTTGGAATTTTTTTTGAAAATTCCAAGTTTTTTCGAAAATTTTTGTACTTTTTTGTCAAGTTTTCTGGACGTTTCATGATATTTTGAGTCGTTTGAGACAAACTTTTTGAGCTTTTTTTTTTCGAGCTTTTTTCGAAATTTTTTTTTTGTACCGAGTTTTTTCGAAAATTTTTTTTACTTTTTTGTCGAGTTTTTTTAGACGTTTCTCGACATTTTACGACATTTGAAACATACTTTTTTAGACATTTTTTTTGAATTTTTTTTGAATTTTTTCAAAATTTTTGAAATTTTTCCAAGTTTTTTCGAAATTTTTTCTATTTTTTCGTCACGTTTTTTGGACGTTTCGCGACATTTTACGACGATCGAGAGCAACTTTTTTGGACATTTTTTGAGATCCGAATCGAAGAAAACTTCAATTTTTCAAGTTTTTCCCAGATTTTTCAAGTTCTTTACAAGTTTTTTCCAGATATTTTCAAGTATTTTCAAGTTTTTCCCAGATTTTACTAGTTATTCTCAAGTTATTTTCAAGTTTTTCCCAGATTTTACTAGTTATTTTTTCAAGTTTTTTCCAGAGATTTTAAGTTTTTTTCCACAAATTTTTTCCAAGTTTTTTTCAGCTAGGCTAGGTTAGGCTTGGTTAGGCTTTAGGCCAGGCTTTAGGCCAGGCCCAGGCCAGGGCTTAGGTTGCCAGGCCAGGCCAGGCCTCAGGCCAGGCTCAGGCCAGGCCAGGCCCCAGGCCAGGCTCAGGCCAGGGCTCCAGGCCAGGCTCTAGGCTCAGGCCAGGGCTCAGGCTCAGGCCTCAGGCCAGGCTCTAGGCCAGGCTCTAGGCCTAGGCCAGGCTCCAGGCTGTCAGGGCTCAGGCCAGGGCTCCAGGCCAGGCTCCAGGCCAGGCTCTGGGCTAGGCCAGGCTCAGGGCTAGGCCAGGCTCAGGCCAGGCCAGGCCTCAGGCCAGGCCTGAGGCTCAGGGCCTCAGGCCAGGCTCCAGGCCAGGCTCAGGCCCAGGCCAGGCCTCAGGCCAGGCCTAGGCCAGGCCTCAGGCCAGGCTCAGGCTCAGGCCTAGGCCAGGCTCCAGGCCAGGCCTCAGGCCAGGCCTCAGGCCAGGCCTCAGGCTGTGGGCCTAGGCCAGGCCAGGCCTAGGCCAGGGCCTCAGGCCAGGCTCAGGCCAGGCTCAGGCCCAGGGCTCAGGCTTGGGGCTCAGGCCAGGCCAGGCTCAGGCCAGGCTTAGGGCTCAGGCCAGGCTCAGGCCAGGGCTCTAGGCCAGGGCCTCAGGCCAGGCTCAGGCCAGGCCTAGGCTGGGGCCTCAGGCCAGGCTCAGGCCAGGCCTCAGGCCAGGCTCAGGCCAGGCCTAGGCCAGGCCCCAGGCCAGGCTCAGGCTCAGGGGCCCAGGGCCTAGGCCAGGCTCAGGCCAGGCCTCAGGCCAGGCTCTAGGCCAGGCTCAGGCCAGGCCTCAGGCCAGGCCTCAGGCTAGTGGCCCAGGCCAGGGCCCTAGGCCAGGCCTCAGGCCAGGCCTCAGGCCAGGCCAGGCCTAGGGCTCAGGCTCAGGCTCCAGGCCAGGCTCCCAGGCCAGGGCCTCCAGGCTCAGGCCTAGGCCAGGCTCCAGGCCAGGCCTCAGGCCAGGCCTCAGGCCAGGCCCAGGCTGTGGGCTCAGGCCAGGCTCCAGGCCAGGCTCCAGGCCAGGCCTCAGGCCAGGCCTGGTAGGCCAGGCCTCAGGCTGGTCAGGGCTCAGGCCAGGCTCAGGCCAGGCCTCAGGCCAGGGCTCCAGGCCAGGCCTCAGGCCAGGCCCAGGCCAGGCTCAGGCCAGGCTCAGGGCCCAGGGCCCAGGCCAGGGCCTCAGGCCAGGGCCTCAGGCCAGGGCTCCAGGCCAGGCCTCAGGCCAGGGCCTGAGGCCAGGCTCAGGCCAGGCTCTAGGGCCAGGCCCCAGGCCAGGCCCAGGCCAGGCCTAGGCCAGGCCTCAGGCCAGGCCTCAGGCTCAGGGCCCAGGCCAGGCCTCAGGCCAGGCCTCAGGGTGCCAGGCTCTCAGGCCAGGGCTCAGGCCAGGGCTCAGGCCAGGCCCAGGCTCAGGCCAGGCTCAGGCCAGGCCTAGTGCCAGGGCCCAGGCCAGGCTGTGGGCCAGGCCAGGCCTAGGGCTCAGGCCTGAGGCTCAGGCCAGGCCTCAGGCCAGGCTCAGGCCAGGCCTCAGGCCAGGCTCCAGGCCAGGCTCCAGGCCAGGCTCAGGCCAGGCCTCAGGCCAGGCCTCAGGCTGTCAGGGCCTCAGGCCAGGCTCAGGCTAGTGGCCTAGGCCAGGCCAGGGCCTTAGGCCAGGCCTAGGCCAGGGCTCCAGGCTCAGGCTCCAGGCCAGGGCTCCAGGCCAGGCTGGGCTCAGGCTCAGGGCCTCAGGCCAGGCTCCAGGCCAGGCTCAGGCCAGGCTCAGGCCAGGCTGGGCCCAGGCCAGGCTCAGGCCAGGCTCAGGCCAGGCTCTAGGCCAGGGCCTGAGGCCAGGCTCAGGCCAGGCTCTGTGGCCAGGCCCAGGCTCTAGGCTTCAGGCCAGGCTCAGGCCAGGCCTCAGGCCAGGGCCTCAGGCCAGGGCTCAGGCCAGGCCTCAGGCCAGGCCTCAGGCCAGGCCTAGGCCAGGCTCCAGGCCAGGCTCAGGCCAGGGCTCAGGCTCAGGGCTCAGGGCCAGGCTCAGGCTGTGAGGCCTCAGGCCAGGCCTCAGGCCAGGCTCTAGGCCAGGCCCAGGCTGCAGGCTCAGGCCAGGCCTCAGGCCAGGCCTCAGGCCAGGCTTCAGGCCAGGCCTCCAGGCCAGGCCCAGGGGCCAGGGCCCAGGCCAGGCCCAGGCCAGGCTCAGGCCAGGCCTCCAGGCCCAGGCCAGGCCTAGGCCAGGCCTAGGCCAGGCTCCCAGGCCAGGCCCAGGGCCAGGCCCCAGGCCAGGCTGGCCTGTGCCTGGTGGCCTGGGGCCAGGCCCAGGCCAGGCCCAGGCCAGGGGGCCTCAGGCCAGGGCTCAGGCCAGGGGCTCAGGCCAGGTGGGGCCTAGGCCAGGCCAGGCTCAGGCCAGGCTCAGGCCAGGCCCAGGGGGCTCTCAGGCTCAGGCTCCAGGCCAGGCTTCAGGCCAGGCTCAGGCCAGGCCCAGGCCAGGCCCCAGGCTGGTGGCCCAGGCTGGCCCAGGCCAGGCCTATAGCCAGGCTCAGGCCAGGCCAGGCTCAGGCCCAGGCTCAGGCCCAGGCCAGGCCTAGGCCAGGCCCCAGGCCAGGCCCCAGGCCAGGCCAGGCCTATAGGGCCCAGGCCAGGCCCAGGCCAGGCCAGGCCAGGGCCAGGCTCCAGGCCAGGCCCCAGGCCAGGCCCAGGCCAGGCCCAGGCCAGGCCCCTGTGCCAGGCCTCAGGCCAGGCCAGGCTGCCAGGCCAGGCCAGGCCAGGCCAGGCCTTAGGCCAGGCCTCAGGCCAGGGCCCAGGCCAGGCCTGGCGTGGGCCTGGCCAGGCCAGGCCAGGCCAGGCTCCAGGCCAGGCCCAGGCCCCAGGCCAGGCCCAGGCCAGGGCTCAGGCCAGGCCCAGGGCCAGGCCCAGGCCAGGCTCCAGGCCAGGCCTAGGCCAGGGGGCTCAGGCTCAGGCCCAGGCCAGGCCCCAGGCCAGGCCCAGGCCAGGCCCAGGCCAGGCCAGGCCTCCAGGCCAGGCCCAGGCCAGGGCTCCAGGCCCAGGCCAGGCTCAGGCCAGGGGCCCAGGCCAGGCCTCAGGCCAGGCCCAGGCTCAGGCCAGGCTCAGGCCAGGCCAGGCCCCAGGCCAGGCCTCAGGCCAGGCCTCAGGCTCAGGCTCAGGCCCAGGCCTGGTCAGGCCCAGGCTCTGTGGCCCAGGCCAGGCCCAGGCCAGGGCTCAGGCCAGGCTCAGGGCCTAGGCTCAGGGCTCAGGCCCAGGCCAGGCTCTAGGCCAGGGCTTCAGGCCAGGCCAGGCTCCAGGCCAGGGCTCAGGCTCAGGCTCAGGCCAGGCTTTGGCCCAGGCCAGGCTCAGGCTGTCAGGCCTCAGGCCAGGCCCAGGCCAGGCTCTAGGCCAGGCCCAGGCCTGAGGCCAGGGCTCAGGCCAGGCTCAGGCCAGGCCTGCAGGCCAGGCTGCAGGCTCAGGCCTAGGCCAGGCTCAGGCCAGGCCTCAGGCCAGGCTCAGGCTAGGCTCAGGCCAGGCTCCAGGCCAGGCCTCAGGCCAGGCTCTAGGCCAGGCCAGGGCTCAGGCCAGGCTCCAGGCTCAGGCCTAGGCCAGGGCCTAGTGCCAGGGCTCTAGGCCAGGCCTCAGGCTCAGGCCCAGGCCAGGCCCAGGCCAGGGCTCTCAGGCCGGTGGGGCCCAGGGCTCAGGCCAGGCCTAGGCTCAGGCTCAGGCTTTGCAGGCCAGGCCCTAGGCCAGGCCCAGGCCAGGCCCAGGCTCAGGGCTCAGGCCAGGGCCCAGGCCAGGCCTGAGGCCAGGCCTAGGCTCAGGGCCAGGCCTGTGGGCCAGGCTCAGGCCAGGCCTCAGGCCAGGCCTAGGCCAGGCTCCAGGCCAGGCCTAGGCCAGGCCTCAGGCCAGGGCCCAGGCCAGGCCCTAGGCTCAGGCCAGGCCTGAGGCTCAGGGCCCAGGCCAGGCCTGGTGCCAGGCTCAGGCCAGGCTGGGGCTCCAGGCCAGGCCTAGGCCAGGCCTCAGGCCAGGCTCCAGGCCAGGCCCAGGCCAGGCCCAGGCCAGGCCTCAGGCCAGGCCTAGGCCAGGCTCAGGCCTCAGGCCAGGGCCTCAGGCCAGGCTCCCAGGCTCAGGCCAGGGCCTCAGGCCAGGGCTCCAGGCCAGGCTGCAGGCTCAGGGCCTAGGCCAGGCCAGGCCCAGGCTCAGGCCTCCAGGCCAGGGCTCAGGCCAGGCTCAGGCCAGGGCTCAGGCTCCAGGCCAGGCTCTCAGGCCTAGGCCAGGCTCTAGGCCAGGGCTCAGGCCAGGCCTCCAGGCCAGGCTCAGGCCAGGCCTAGGCCAGGCCAGGCCTTGGGCTCAGGCCAGGCCAGGCTCAGGCTCAGGGCCCAGGCCTCAGGCCAGGCCTCAGGCCTAGGGCTCCAGGCTGGGGCCTCAGGCCTAGGCTCAGGCCTCAGGCCAGGCTCAGGCCAGGCCTCAGGGCCAGGCCTGTGCCAGGCTCAGGCTCAGGCCCAGGCCAGGCCTCAGGCCAGGCTCAGGCTCTAGGGCTCAGGCCAGGCCCAGGCCAGGCTCAGGCTGAGGCTCAGGCCAGGCTCAGGTGGGCCAGGCCTCAGGCTAGGCCTCAGGCCAGGCCTCAGGCTCAGGCCCAGGCCAGGGCCCAGGCCAGGCTCTAGGCCAGGCTCAGGCCAGGCCCAGGCCAGGCCTCAGGCCAGGCTCTAGGCCAGGCCTCAGGCCAGGGCCCCAGGCCAGGCCCTGAGGCCAGGCCTCAGGCCAGGCTCAGGCCAGGCTCAGGCCAGGCTCTCAGGTCAGGCCTCAGGCCAGGCCCTCAGGCCCAGGCCAGGCTCAGGCCAGGCCTAGGCCAGGCCTCAGGCTCAGGCCTAGGCCAGGGCCTCAGGCCAGGCCTCAGGCCCAGGCTCAGGCTTGTGGCCAGGCTCCAGGCCAGGCCTCAGGCTGTGGCCTCAGGCCAGGCCCAGGCCAGGCCCAGGCCAGGGCCTGCCAGGCCAGGCCTCAGGCCAGGCCCAGGCCAGGGGCCCAGGCCAGGGGCCAGGCCAGGCCCAGGCCAGGGGCCAGGCCCAGGCCAGGCCTTGGCCAGGCCCCAGCCAGGGCCCAGGCCCAGGGCCTAGGCCCAGGCCAGGCCTCAGGCCACCTGCTCAGGCCAGGGGCCAGGGGCAGGCCCAGGGGCCAGGCTCCCAGGCCAGGCTCCAGGGGCCAGGGCCCAGGGCCAGGCCCCAGGCCAGGCTGTGGGCAGGCCAGCCTAGTGGCCAGGCCTAGCCTGGCCCAGGGCCAGGCCAGGCCCAGTCAGGGCCCAGGCCAGGCCCCAGCCCAGGCTCAGGCCAGGGGCCCAGGCCAGGGCTCAGGCCAGGCCAGGCCAGGCCTACAGGGCCCCAGGCTGTGGCCCAGGCCAGGCCCAGGCCAGGCCCAGGCCAGGGGCCCAGGCCCAGGCTCCAGGCTTCCAGGCCAGGCCAGGCCCAGGCCAGGCCCAGGCCAGGCCTAGGCCAGGCCCAGGCCAGGGTCAGGCCAGGCCTAGGCTACTCAGGCCTGGGCTCAGGCCCAGGCCAGGCCAGGCCTCAGGCCAGGGCTCTGGGCTCAGGCCCAGGCTGTCAGGCCTGAGGCCAGGCCCCAGGCCAGGCCCTAGGCCAGGCTCTAGGCCAGGGGCCTGGGCCTAGGGCTCAGGCCTCAGGCCAGGGCTCCAGGGCCAGGCCTCAGGCCAGGCCCAGGCCAGGCCCAGGCCAGGCCTCCAGGCTGTGCTTGGCCCTAGGCCAGGCTCAGGCCAGGGCCCAGGCTCAGGGCCCAGGCCAGGCCTCAGGCCAGGCCTCAGGCTCAGGCCCAGGCCAGGCCTCGTGGCCAGGCCTCAGGCCAGGGCTCCAGGCCAGGCCTCAGGCCAGGCCCAGGCTCAGGCCCAGGCCAGGCTCAGGCCAGGCCTCAGGCCAGGCTCAGGCCAGGCTCAGGCCAGGCCTCAGGCCAGGCCTCAGGCCAGGCCCTCAGGCCAGGCCCAGGCCAGGCTCAGGCCAGGGGCTCCAGGCCAGGCCCAGGGGCTCAGGCCTAGGCCAGGCCTAGGCCAGGCCCAGGCCAGGGCCCAGGCCAGGCCTAGGCCAGGCCCCAGGCTACAGGGGCTCCAGGCCAGGCCCAGGCTCAGGCCAGGGCTCCAGGCCAGGCTCAGGCCAGGCCCAGGCTCTCAGGCTCAGGGGCCACAGGCTTCAGGGCCCAGGGCTGTGGCCAGGGCTCAGGCTGTGGCTTCAGGCCCAGGCCAGGCTTCAGGCTGTGGCTCAGGCCAGGGCCTAGGCCAGGCCAGGCTCCAGGCCAGGGCTCCAGGCCAGGGGGCTTCCAGGCCAGGGCTTGTGCTGTGGCCTAGAGGCCAGGCCTGAGGCCAGGCCTCCAGGTCAGGCCCAGGCCAGGCCCAGGCCAGGCCCAGGGCTCAGGCCAGGCCCAGGCCAGGCCCAGGCCAGGGCCCAGGCCAGGCCCAGGCCAGGGCCCAGGCCAGGCCCCAGGCCAGGGCCCCAGGGGGCCAGGCCTCCAGGCCAGGGCTCCAGGCCAGGCCTCAGGCCAGGCTCAGGCCAGGCTCGGCTAGGCCCAGGCTCAGGCCCAGGCCAGGCTCATGGGGCCAGGCTGGTGGCCCAGGCTGAGTGCCAGGCCCAGGCCAGGCCCAGGCCAGGCCCAGCCAGGCCAGGCCAGGCCTTCAGGCCAGGCTTCCAGGCCAGGGCTTCAGGCCAGGCCCAGGCCAGGGGCCAGGGGCCAGGCCAGGCTCAGGCCTAGGGGCTCCAGGCCAGGCCTAGGCCAGGCCCAGGCCAGGCCTATAGGCCAGGGCCTCCAGGCCAGGCCCAGGTCAGGCCCAGGCCAGGCCCAGGCCAGGCCCCAGGCCTGGGCCTGAGGCCCCAGGGCAGGCCAGGCCAGGCCAGGCCCAGGCCAGGCCCAGGCCAGGCCCAGGCCAGGCCCAGGCCAGCCCAGGCCAGGGCTCAGGCTCTCAGGCTTAGGCCTAGGCCAGGGCTTGTGGCCAGGCCCAGGGGCTCTAGGCCAGGCTTCCAGGGCCAGGCCTCCAGGCCAGGCCCAGGCCAGGCTCTAGGCCAGGCTCAGGCCAGGCTCCAGGCCAGGCTCAGGCCCAGGCTAGGCCAGGCAGGCCAGGCTCCAGGCTCCACTCAGGCCAGGCTTTCCAGGCCAGGCCCAGGCCAGGGCCCAGGCCAGGCCAGGCCCAGGCCAGGCCCAGGCCAGGCTCAGGCAGGCTCAGGCCAGGCTCAGGCCAGGCCCAGGCCAGGCCTAGGCCCAGGCCAGGCCCAGGCCAGGCCCCAGGCCAGGCTCAGGCCAGGCCTCCAGGCCTAGGCCAGGCCCCAGGCCAGGCCCCAGGCCCAGGCCAGGCCCAGGCCAGGCCCAGGCCAGGCCAGGCCCCAGGCCAGGCCTAGGCCAGGCCCAGGCCAGGCCTAGCCAGGCCCAGGCCAGGCCCAGGCCAGGCCTAGGCCAGGCCCAGGCCAGGCCTAGGCCAGGGCCCAGGCCAGGCCCCAGGCCAGGGCCCAGGCCAGGCCTAGGCCAGGCTGTGGCCAGGGCTCAGGCCAGGGCCTAGGCCAGGCCTTGCCAGGCCCAGGCCAGGCCTGGCCAGGCCCAGGCCAGGCCCAGGCCAGGCCCAGGCCAGGCCAGGCTAGGCTCAGGGCCAGGCCAGGCCCCAGGCCAGGCCCAGGCCAGGCCTGTGCCAGGCCTCAGGCTGGGGGCCAGGCCAGGCCCAGGCCAGGCCAGGCTCAGGCCAGGCCCAGGCCAGGGCCCAGGCCAGGCCCAGGCCAGGCCAGGCTCAGGCCAGGCCTAGGCTTGCCAGGGCCTAGGCCAGGCCCAGGCTTCAGGCCCAGGCCAGGGCCAGGCCAGGCCCCAGGCCAGGCCCAGGCCAGGCCCAGGCCAGGCCCAGGTGCCAGGCCCAGGCCAGGGCCCAGGCTGGGCCCAGGCCAGGCCCAGGCCAGGGCCAGGCCCAGGCCAGGCCAGGGGCCAGGCCCAGGGGCTCCAGGCCCAGGCCTCAGGCCAGGCCTCAGGCCAGGGCCCAGGCCAGGCCCAGGCCAGGCCTCAGGCCAGGGCCCAGGCCAGGCCTCAGGCCAGGCCCAGGCCAGGCCAGGCCCAGGCCAGGGCCTGCAGGCCAGGCCCAGGCCAGGCTCCAGGCCCAGGCCTAGGCCAGGCTCCAGGCCAGGCCCAGGCCAGGCCCAGGCCAGGCTCAGGCCAGGCCTCCAGGCCAGGGCTCCAGGCCAGGCTCAGGCCAGGCCTCAGGGCCCAGGCCAGGCCCAGGCCAGGCCTCAGGCTAGTGGGCTCCCAGGCCAGGCCTAGTGCCAGGCCCAGGCCAGGGCCCAGGCCAGGCTCAGGCCAGGGCTCAGGCTCAGGGCCTCAGGCCAGGCTCCAGGGCTCAGGCTCCAGGCCAGGCCAGGCTCAGGCCCAGGGCTCAGGCTCAGGCCAGGCCTCAGGCCAGGCTCAGGCCAGGCTCAGGCCAGGGCCCAGGCCCAGGCCAGGCTGGTGGCCTCAGGTGCCCAGGCCAGGCTCAGGCCAGGCCCAGGCCTGTGGGCCTCAGGCCAGGCCCAGGCCTGAGGCCCAGGCTCAGGCCCAGGCCTAGGCCAGGCCAGGGCCCAGGCCAGGCCCAGGCCAGGCTCCAGGCCAGGCCTAGGCCAGGCTAGGCCCAGGCTCAGGCTCAGGCCAGGCCTGAGGCCAGGCCCTGGGCTCAGGCCCAGGCCAGGCCTCAGGCCAGGCCTCAGGCTCAGGCCCAGGCCAGGCCTCAGGCCAGGCTCCCAGGCCAGGCCTCAGGCTGGCCAGGCCCAGGCCTGGTGGCAGCCAGGCCAGGCCCAGGCTAGGCCTGAGGCCAGGCCTCAGGCCAGGGCCCTAGGCCAGGGCTCAGGCCAGGCCTGTGCTGCAGGCCCAGGCCAGGCCCCAGGCCAGGCTCAGGCCCAGGCTCAGGCCCAGGCCAGGCCTCCAGGCCAGGTGGCCTGGCCAGGGCCTCAGGCCAGGGGCTCGAGGGCCAGGGCTCCAGGCCAGGCTCCCAGGCCAGGCCCAGGCCAGGCCTGGCCAGGCCCAGGGCCCTAGGGCTCAGGCTCAGGCTGTCAGGCCTCAGGCCAGGCCTGGGGCCAGGCTCAGGCCAGGCCTGCAGGCCAGGGCCCAGGCCAGGCCTAGGCTCAGGCCCAGGCCAGGCCAGGGCCCAGGCTCAGGCTCAGGCCCTAGGCCTAGGCTCAGGCCAGGCCTAGGCCAGGGCCTCAGGCCAGGCCCAGGCCAGGCCAGGGCTCAGGCCAGGCCTAGTGCCAGGCTCCAGGCCAGGCCCAGTGTGCCTAGGCTCCAGGCCAGGCCCTAGGCCAGGGCTCCAGGCCAGGCCTCAGGCCAGGGCCTCAGGCCAGGCCCAGGCCAGGCTCCAGGCCAGGCCCCAGGCCAGGCCTGGGCCCAGGCCAGGCCCAGGCTGTGGCCCAGGCCAGGCTCAGGCCCAGGGCCAGGCCTAGGCCAGGGGTCTCAGGGCCCAGGCTCAGGCCCAGGCTCAGGGGCTCCAGGCCAGGCCCAGGCCAGGGCCTCAGGCCAGGCTCAGGCCAGGCCTGTGGCCAGGCCCAGGCCTCAGGCCAGGCCTCAGGCCAGGGCCCAGGCCAGGCCTCAGGCCAGGCCCAGGCCAGGGCTCTAGGCCAGGCTCAGGCCAGGGCCCAGGCCAGGCTCCCAGGCCAGGCCTGAGGCTCAGGGCCTCCAGGCCAGGCCTAGGCCAGGGCTCCAGGCCAGGCCCTGGCCAGGCCAGGCTCAGGCCCAGGCTCAGGCCTCAGGCCAGGCTCAGGCCAGGGCCTCAGGCCAGGGCCTCAGGCCAGGCCCAGGCCCAGGCCAGGGCCTCAGGCCAGGGCCCAGGCCAGGCCTCAGGCCAGGCCTCCAGGCCCAGGCTCAGGCCAGGCTCAGGCCTGGGGCCAGGGCTCAGGCCAGGCTCCAGGCCTGGGCTCAGGCCTAGGGCCTGGTAGGGCCCAGGCTCAGGCCAGGCTCAGGCCAGGCTCCAGGCCAGGCCTGGTGCTCAGGCTCCAGGCTCGGGCCTCAGGCCAGGCCTGCAGGGCTCAGGCCCAGGCCAGGGCCTCAGGCCTGTGGCCTCAGGCTAGGCTCAGGCCAGGCTCCAGGCTCAGGCCTCAGGCTCAGGGGCCTCAGGCCAGGGCCCAGGCCAGGGCTCTAGGCTGGTGGGCCCAGGCCAGGCCCAGGCCAGGCCCAGGCCAGGGCTCAGGCCAGGCTCAGGCCCAGGCCCAGGCCCAGGCCAGGCCTAGGCCAGGCCTCAGGCCAGGCCCAGGCCAGGCCTCAGGCCAGGCCCAGGCCAGGGCCTAGTGCCAGGCTCCAGGCCAGGCTCCCAGGCCAGGCCCTAGGCCAGGCCTCAGGCCAGGCCCAGGCTGTGGGGCTCCAGGCCAGGCCTCAGGCCAGGGCCAGGCCAGGGCCCAGGCCAGGGCTCCAGGCCAGGCCTAGGCTCAGGCCAGGCTCAGGCCTGGCCAGGCTCAGGGGCCTCAGGCCAGGCCCAGGCTCAGGCCAGGCCCAGGCCAGGCTCAGGCCAGGCCTCAGGCCAGGCCTCAGGCCAGGCCTCAGGCCAGGCCCAGGCCAGGCTCAGGCCAGGCCAGGCCAGTGGGCCCAGGCCAGGGCTCCAGGCCAGGGCCCAGGCCAGGCTCAGGCTGAGGGCCCCAGGCCAGGCCCAGGCCAGGCCCAGGCCAGGGCCCAGGCCAGGGCTCAGGCTGCTAGGCCCAGGCCCAGGCCTAGGCCTAGGCCAGGCTCTAGGCCAGGGCTCAGGCCAGGCCTCAGGCCAGGCTCAGGGGCCCAGGCCCTAGGCCAGGGCCCAGGCTCAGGCCAGGCCCAGGCTCAGGGCTCAGGCCAGGCCCCAGGCCAGGCTCAGGCCAGGGCCTAGGCCAGGCCTCAGGCCAGGCTCTGGGGCCAGGGCCTAGGCCAGGCCTCAGGCCAGGGCCTCAGGCCAGGCCTAGGCCTGTCAGGCCCAGGCCAGGCTCAGGCCAGGCTCAGGCCAGGCTTCCAGGCCAGGCCCAGGCCAGGCCTAGGCCAGGGCCTCCAGGCCAGGCCTCAGGCCAGGCCTAGGCCAGGCTCCAGGCCAGGGCCTGGGCCAGGCCCCAGGCCAGGGCCCAGGCCAGGCCCAGGCCAGGCCAGGCCTCCAGGCCAGGCCCAGGCCAGGCCCAGGCCAGGGCCCTCAGGCCAGGCTCTAGGGCCAGGCCCAGGCCAGGGGCCCAGGCCAGGCCCTAGGCCAGGCTCAGGCTCAGGCCAGGGCCCAGGCCAGGGCTCCAGGCCAGGCCTCAGGCCAGGGCCTGAGGCCAGGCTCCAGGCCAGGCCTCAGGCCAGGCCTCCAGGCTGCAGGCCTCAGGCCAGGGCCCAGGCCAGGCCTCAGGCCAGGCCCAGGCCAGGCCCAGGCCAGGGCCTCAGGCCAGGCTCCCAGGCCAGGCTCAGGCCAGGCCCAGGCTCAGGCCAGGCTCCCAGGCCAGGCTCCAGGCCAGGGCTCCAGGCCAGGCCCAGGCCAGGGCCTCAGGCTGGTGGGCTCCAGGCCAGGCCTCAGGCCAGGGCCTCAGGCCAGGCCTCAGGCCAGGGCCCAGGCCAGGGCCTCAGGCTCAGGCCCTAGGGCCAGGGCCCTAGGGGGCCAGGCCCTAGGGGGCCAGGCTCAGGCCAGGGCTCCAGGCCAGGGCCCAGGCCAGGCCCAGGCCAGGCCTGGGGCCAGGGCCAGGCCTCAGGCCAGGCTCAGGCCTAGGCTCAGGCCTCAGGCCAGGCCCAGGGCTCCCAGGCCAGGCCTCAGGCCAGGCTCAGGCCAGGGCCTCAGGCCAGGCTCCAGGCCAGGCCCAGGCTGTGCCAGGCCCAGGCCAGGCCCAGGCCAGGCCCAGGCCAGGCTCAGGCCAGGCCTCAGGCTGGTGGGCCCAGGCCAGGGCCCAGGCCAGGCGCCAGGCCCAGGCCAGGCCTCAGGCCAGGCCCAGGCCAGGCTCCCAGGCCAGGGGCCTAGTGCCAGGGCCCAGGCTCAGGCCAGGCTCAGGCCCAGGCCAGGCTCAGGCCCAGGGCCCTAGGCCAGGCCCAGGCCAGGCTCTCAGGCCAGGCCCAGGCCAGGCCAGGCCAGGCCACAGGGGCAGGCCTAGGCCAGGCCCAGGCCAGCCCAGGCCAGGCCCAGGCCAGCCTGTCCAGGCCCAGGCCAGGCCCAGGCCAGGCCCAGGCCAGGCCCAGGCCAGGCCCAGGCCAGGGCCCAGGCCAGGGCCCAGGCCAGGCCTAGGTCAGGGCCCAGGGGCCCAGGGGCCCAGGCCAGGCCCAGGCCAGGCCCTGGGCCAGGGCCCAGGCCAGGCCCAGGCCAGGCCCCAGGCCAGGCCAGGCCAGGCCCAGCCTCAGGCCAGGCTTCCCCAGGCCAGGGCCCAGGCCAGGCCCTCAGGCCAGGCCAGGCCTTGGTGGCCAGGCCTTAGGCCAGGCCTCAGGCCAGCTCAGGCCAGGCAGGCCTGGGCCTCAGGCCAGGCCCAGGCCAGGCCTGTGTCAGGCCCAGCCCAGGCCAGGCTCAGGCCCCAGGCCCAGGCCAGGCCTCCAGGCCAGGGCCCAGGCCAGGCCAGGCCAGGCTGGTGGCCCAGGCCAGGCTCAGGCCAGGGCTCAGGCCAGGGCCCCAGGCCAGGCTCCAGGCCAGGCCCAGGCCAGGGGCTCAGGCCAGGCCTCAGGCCAGGGCCAGGCTCCAGGCCAGGCCAGGCCCTAGGCCAGGCCCAGGCCAGGCCTCAGGCCAGGCCTCAGGCCAGGCCTAGGGCCAGGGCCCAGGCCAGGCCTCAGGCCAGGCCCTAGGCCAGGCTCAGGCCTGGTGGGCCCAGGCCAGGCTCAGGCCAGGCCTCCAGGCCAGGCCTAGGCCAGGCCCAGGCCAGGCCTCAGGCCAGGCCTCAGGCCAGGCCTCAGGGCCAGGCTCAGGCCTCAGGCCAGGCCCAGGCCTAGGCTCAGGCCAGGCTCCAGGCCAGGCTCCAGGCCAGGGCCCTAGGCCAGGCCCCAGGCTCAGGCCCAGGCCAGGCCCAGGCCAGGCTCAGGCCCTCAGGCCAGGCCTCTAGGCCAGGGCCCTAGGCCAGGCCCAGGCCAGGGGCCCCAGGCCAGGCCTCAGGCCAGGCTCCCAGGCCAGGCTCAGGCCAGGCCCTAGGCCAGGCCAGGCTCAGGCCAGGCTCAGGCCAGGCCTCAGGCTCAGGCTGGGGCCCAGGGCCCAGGCCAGGGCCTAGTGCCAGGGCTCCAGGCCAGGGCTCAGGCCAGGCCTCAGGCTCAGGGGCCCAGGCCAGGCCCAGGCCAGGCCCAGGCCAGGCCTCAGGCCAGGCTCAGGCCAGGGCCTCAGGCCAGGCTCTAGGGCCAGGCCCAGGCCAGGCTCAGGCCAGGCCTCAGGCCAGGGCCTGAGGCCAGGCCTCCCAGGCCAGGCCCAGGCCAGGGCCTGTGGCCAGGGCCCAGGCCAGGCCCAGGCTCAGGCTCAGGCCAGGGCTCAGGCCAGGCTCAGGCCAGGCCTCAGGCCAGGCTCCAGGCCAGGCCCAGGGCCAGGCCTCCAGGCCAGGGCCTCAGGCTGGTCAGGCTCCAGGCCAGGCCCCAGGCTCAGGGCCTAGGCCAGGCCTCAGGCCAGGGCCTCAGGCCAGGGCCTAGGCCTCAGGGCCCAGGCCAGGCTCCAGGCCTGTGGGGCCTCAGGCCAGGCCCAGGCCAGGCTCCAGGCCAGGCCTCAGGCCAGGCCCAGGCTCAGGCCTAGGCCAGGCCCAGGCCTAGGCTGCCCAGGCCAGGCCTCAGGCCAGGGCCTCAGGCCAGGCCCAGGCCAGGCCTGAGGGCTCAGGCCCAGGCCCAGGGCCCAGGCCTCAGGCCAGGCCCAGGCCAGGCCCTAGGCCAGGCCAGGGCCTCAGGCCAGGCTCCCAGGCTGGCTAGGGCTCAGGCCAGGCTCAGGCCAGGCCTCAGGCTCAGTGCCAGGCCCAGGCCAGGCCCAGGCCAGGCCCAGGCCAGGCCCTCAGGCCAGGCCTCAGGCCAGGGCTCCAGGCCAGGCCAGGCTCAGGGGCCCAGGCCAGGCCCAGGCTCAGGCCTAGGCCAGGCCCAGGCCAGGGCTCCAGGCCAGGGCCTAGGCTCAGGGCCCCAGGCTCAGGGCCCAGGCCAGGCCCAGGCCAGGCCAGGCCTCAGGCCAGGCTCCAGGCCAGGCCTCAGGCTCAGGCTCCAGGCCAGGGCCTGAGGCCAGGCCCAGGCTCAGGCCCTAGGCCAGGGCCTCAGGCCAGGCTTGCCCAGGCCAGGCCTCAGGCTCAGGCCCAGGCCAGGGCCTAGGCTCAGGGCCAGGGCCTCAGGCCAGGGCCCAGGCTCCAGGCCTCAGGCCAGGCCCAGGCCAGGCCCTAGGCCAGGCTCCAGGCCAGGCCCTAGGCCAGGGCCCAGGCCTAGGGGCCCTAGGCTCAGGCTGTGGGCCCAGGCCAGGCCCAGGCCAGGGCCTCAGGCCAGGGCCAGGCTCAGGCCAGGCCAGGGGCCAGGGCCTAGGCTCAGGCCAGGCCTCAGGCCAGGGGCCCAGGCCTAGGCCCAGGCCAGGCTCAGTGCCAGGCTCCAGGCCAGGGCCCAGGCGTAGGCCTAGGCCAGGCTCCAGGCCAGGCCCAGGCCAGGCCTAGGCCAGGCCTCAGGCCAGGCCTCAGGCCAGGGCCCAGGCCAGGCCTGGGGCCAGGCTCCAGGCCAGGCCTCAGGCCAGGCCCAGGCTCAGGCCCAGGCCAGGCCTCAGGCCAGGCCTAGGCCAGGCCCAGGCCAGGGCCTCAGGCCAGGCCCAGGCCCAGGCTCTAGGCCAGGGGCCTCAGGCCAGGCCTGCCAGGCCAGGCCAGGCTCAGGCTCAGGCCTAGGCTCAGGGCTCCAGGCCAGGCCCAGGCCAGGCTCAGGCTGAGGCCTCAGTGCCAGGGCCTCAGGCCAGGGCCTCAGGCCAGGGCCCAGGCCAGGCCTCAGGCCAGGCTCAGGCCAGGCTGTGCCAGGCCCAGGCCTAGGCTCAGGCCCAGGCCAGGCTCTCAGGGCCAGGCCAGGCTCAGGCCAGGCCCAGGCCAGGCCCAGGCTCAGGCCAGGGCCCAGGGCCAGGCCAGGCCCAGGCCAGGGCCTCAGGCCAGGCCCAGGCCAGGCCTCAGGCCAGGCCCAGGCCAGGCTCCCAGGGCCAGGCCCAGGCCCCAGGCCAGGCCTCAGGCCAGGCCAGGCCTGCAGGCCAGGCCCTAGGCCAGGGCCTCAGGCCAGGCCCAGGGCCAGGCCTCAGGCCAGGCCTCCAGGCTCAGGGCCCAGGCCAGGCCCAGGCTCAGGCCAGGCTCCAGGCTGTAGGGCCTAGGCCAGGCCTGCAGGCCCAGGGCCTCCAGGCCAGGCCTGCAGGCCAGGGCCTCAGGCCCAGGCTCAGGCCAGGCCTGGCTGGTGGCTCAGGCCAGGGCTCAGGCCAGGGCCCAGGCCAGCCTCCAGGCCAGGCCCAGGCTCAGGCTCAGGCCAGGGCCCAGGCCAGGCTCAGGCTCAGGCCTCAGGCCAGGCCCAGGCTCAGGCGCCAGGCTCAGGGCCTAGGCTGGTGGGCCCCAGGCCAGGCCTAGGCCTAGGCCTCAGCCAGGCTCAGTGCCAGGCCCAGGCCAGGCCAGGCCAGGCCTCAGGCCAGGCTCAGGCCAGGCCCAGGGCTCAGGGCCAGGCTCCAGGCCAGGGCCCAGGCCAGGCTGGCTAGGCCAGGGCCTCAGGCCAGGCTCAGGCCAGGCCTAGGCTCAGGCCCAGGCCAGGGCCCCAGGCCAGGCTCCAGGCCAGGCCTCAGGCCAGGCCTCCAGGCCGAGGCCTCAGGCTCGGGGCCCAGGCCAGGTCAGCCCAGGCCAGGGCTCAGGCCAGGCCCAGGCTGGGGCCTCAGGCCAGGCCCAGGGCTCAGGCCATGGGCCTAGGTGGCCAGGCCCAGGCCAGGCCCAGGCCAGGCCCCAGGCTGCAGGCCCAGGCCAGGGCCCAGGCCAGGCCCAGGCTGCAGGCCCAGGCTCAGGCCCAGGCCAGGCCTGAGCCCAGCTGCAGGCCAGGGCTCAGGGCTGCCAGGCCCAGGCCAGGCCCAGGCCAGGCCCAGGCCAGGCTGCAGGTCCTCAGGCCAGGGCTCAGGCTCAGGCCAGGCCAGGCCCAGGGCTCAGGCCCAGGCCAGGCCTAGGCCCAGGCCAGGCTCAGGCCCAGGCCAGGCTCCAGGCCAGGCTCAGGCCAGGGCCCTAGGCTGCCAGGGCTCAGGCCAGGCCTCAGGCTGTGGGCCTAGGCCAGGGCCTCAGGCCAGGCTCCAGGCTGCAGGCCTGTGCAGGCCAGGCTTCAGGCGCCAGGGCCCAGGGCCCAGGGCCCTAGGCGCTAGGCCCAGGCCAGGGCCTCAGGCCAGGCTCAGGCCAGGCCCAGGGGCCAGGCTCAGGCGCTCAGGGCCCATGGGGCCCAGGCCAGGCCTCAGGCCAGGGCCTAGGCAGGCCAGGCCCTAGGCAGGCCTAGGCCCTAGGCCAGGCCTCAGGCCAGGCCCAGGCCAGGCCTTGGCCAGGCCTGGGGCCCTCAGGCTCAGGGCCTCAGGGCCAGGCCCCAGGGGCTCAGGCCCCAGGCCAGGCCCTAGGCCAGGCCCAGGCCAGGCCTCCAGGCCAGGGCTCCCAGGCTCAGGGCCCAGGCGAGGCCCATGTGTCCAGGTCCAGGGGCCAGGCTCAGGCTCAGGCCAGGCCCAGGCTACAGGGGTCCTCCAGGCCAGGCTCAGGGCCCCAGGCCAGGGCCCCAGGCTCAGGCTCCAGGCCAGGCTCCCCAGGCCAGGCCTAGGGCTCAGGCCTGAGCCAGGGCCTTCAGGCTCAGGGCTCTGGGGCCAGGCCTAGGCCAGGCTCTCAGGCCCAGGCTCAGGCCCAGGCTCTGAGGCTTCAGGCCTCAGGCCAGGCTCCCAGGCCAGGCCTGTGGGCCAGGGCTCTGCAGGCCAGGCCCTGAGGCCAGGCCCCAGGCCAGGGCCCAGGCCAGGCTCAGGCCAGGCCCAGGCTGGCCTGTAGGCCAGGCCCAGGCCAGGCTCCAGGCCAGGCCTCCAGGCCAGGCTCAGGCCAGGCCTCCAGGCCAGGGCCCAGGCCAGGGCCTCCCAGGGCCAGGGCCCAGGCCAGGCCCAGGCCAGGGCCCAGGCTCAGGCCCAGGCCAGGCCTCAGGCCAGGGCCTAGTGCCAGGCTGGCCTGGCCAGGCCAGGCTCTAGGGCCAGGCTCAGGCTCAGGCCCAGGGGCCAGGGGCTGTAGGGCCAGGCTGGCCAGGGCTCAGGCCAGGCCCAGGCTCAGGGCCCAGGCTCAGGGCCTAGGCCAGCTCAGGCCAGGCCTCAGGGCCAGGCCCAGGGCCAGGCTCTAGGGCCTTAGGCTCAGGCTGTAGGCCAGGGCCTCAGGCCAGGCTCAGGCGGCTAGGCCTCAGGCCAGGCCTCAGGCCAGGCCTCAGGCCAGGGCTCAGGCCAGGCCAGGCTCAGGCCAGGCTCCAGGCCAGGCCTAGGCCAGGCCCTAGGGCTCAGGGCTCAGGCCTAGCGTCTCAGGCCAGGCCTCCAGGCTCAGGCCCAGGCCAGGCCCAGGCCAGGCTCAGGCCCAGGCTCAGGCCTGAGGCCAGGCCCCAGGGCTCAGGGCTTCAGGCCCGAGGCCTCAGGCCAGGCCTCAGGCCAGGGCCCAGGCCAGGCTCAGGCCAGGCCCAGGCTCAGGCTCTAGGGCCAGGGGCTGCAGGCCTGTGCCCAGGCCAGGCTCAGGCCAGGCTCAGGCCCAGGCTGGTGGCTCTCAGGCTCAGGCCTAGGCCTAGGCTCCAGGCCCCAGGCTCAGGCTAGCTCAGGCCAGGCCAGGCCAGGCCCAGGGGCAGGCTCAGGCCAGGCTCAGGCCAGGGCCTATTAGGCCAGGCCAGGCCTCAGGCTAGGCCTAGGCTGGGCTCAGGCCAGGCTCTCAGTGCCAGGCCTCAGGCGTGGGCTCTCAGGCCAGGCCTAGTGCCAGGGCCTTTCTAGGCCAGGCCTAGGCCAGGCTCCAGGCCTAGGCCAGGCCAGGCCTCAGGCCAGGCTCTCAGGCCAGGCCAGTGTGCCAGGGGCCGTGAGGCTCTAGGCCTGGTGGCCCAGGCCAGGCCAGGCTCAGGCCAGGCCAGGCCCAGGCCAGGCCCAGGCCAGGCCTCAGGCCAGGGCCCAGGCCTGGTGCGGCCCAGGCCAGGCCTAGTGCCAGGCCAGGCCCCAGGCCAGGGCCTGCCCAGGCCAGGCTCAGGCTAGGCCTCTGGCTGGGCCCAGGCCAGGGCTCTAGTGCTGGTGAGGCCTGCAGGCCAGGCCTGAGGCCAGGTGGCCTAGGCCAGCCCAGGCCAGGCTTGGCGCTCAGGCCAGGCCTCCCAGTGCCAGGCTCAGGCCAGGCCTCAGGCCCATTGGGCCTAGGCTCAGGCTAGGCCCAGGCCAGGCCTGAGCCAGGCCTAGGCCAGGCCCAGGCCTAGGCCAGGCCTGGTCAGGCCCAGGCCCAGGCCAGGCTCCCAGGCCAGGCCCTCAGGCGGCAGGCCCTAGGCAGGCCAGGCCCAGGCCAGGGCCCAGGCCAGGCCTCAGGTGGGGCCAGGCCGCCAGGCCTAGGCCAGGCCAGGCCCAGGCCAGGCCCAGGCCAGGCCAGGCCCAGGCCAGGGCTAGGCCAGGCCAGGGCCAGGCTCCAGCCAGGGCCCAGGCCAGGCCCTGCAGGCCAGGCCCAGGCCAGGCCTCAGGCCAGGGCCTCAGGCCAGGCCATGTGCCCAGGCCTAGGCCTTGTGGGCCCAGGCCAGGCCTAGGCCAGGCTCCAGGGCCCAGGCCTCAGGCCAGGGCCTCAGGCCAGGCTCCAGGCCAGGCTTCAGGCCTAGGCAGGCCTGTGGGCCCAGGCCAGGCCCAGGCTCGTGGGGCGGGCCTGGTGGGGCTCAGGCCAGGCTCAGGCCAGGCTGTGGCCCAGGCCAGGCCTCAGGCCAGGGCTCAGGCTGGCTAGGCCTAGGCTCAGGCTGCTAGGCCCAGGCTCAGGCCTGGTGCTTCAGGCCCAGGCCAGGCCCAGGCTCAGGCCCAGGCCAGGCCAGGCCCAGGCCAGGCTCAGGCCGGGCCTAGCCAGGCCCAGGCCAGGCCTGAGCCAGGCTCAGGCCAGGCTCCAGGCCAGTCCAGGGCCAGGCCCAGGCCAGGCCTCAGGCCAGGCTTCTCCCAGGCCAGGCCCAGGCCAGGCCAGGCTCAGGCCAGGCCCAGGGCCAGGGCCCAGGCCAGGCCTGAGGCCAGGCCAGGCCTGGGGCCAGGCCAGGCTCCAGGCCAGGGCCTCCAGGCCAGGCCCAGGCCAGGCTCCAGGCCCAGGGCCAGGCCAGGCTCAGGCTCAGGCCCAGGCCAGGCCTAGGCCAGGCCTCCAGGCCAGGCCCAGGCTGGGGCCCAGGCCAGGCTCAGGCCCAGGCCAGGCCCAGGCCAGGCCCAGGCCAGGCCTAGCCAGGCTGGCAGGCCAGGCTTGAGGCCAGGCCCAGGCCAGGCCCCAGGCCAGGCCCAGGCCAGGCCAGGCCTGGTGGGCCCCAGGCCAGGCCTGGCCAGCTCAGGCCCAGGCCAGGCTCAGGCCAGGCCCAGGCCGGCCCAGGCTCAGGGCCCCAGGCCAGGCCCAGGGCTCAGGCCCAGGCCAGGGCCCCAGGCCCAGGCCAGGGCCCAGGCCAGGCCTCAGGCCAGGGCTCCCAGGCCCAGGCCAGGGCTCAGGCTGCCAGGCTCAGGCCAGGGCCTCAGGCCAGGCCCAGGCCAGGCCAGGCCTCAGGCCAGGCCCAGGCCAGTGGGGCCAGGCCCAGGCCAGGCCCAGGCCAGGCCCAGGCCAGGCTCAGGCCAGGCTCATGCCAGGCTCAGGCCCAGGCCTAGGCCAGGCTCAGGCCAGGCCCAGGCCCAGGGGCTCAGGCCTCAGGGCCCAGGCTCAGGCCCAGGCTCAGGCCAGGCCTGCAGGCCAGGCCTCAGGCCAGGCTGGCCAGGCCAGGCCAGGGTCCAGGGCCAGGCCAGGCTCCAGGCCTGTGGGGCCCAGGCCAGGCGCTCCAGGCTCAGGCCAGGGCTCAGGCCCAGGGCCAGGCTCAGGCCAGGCCCAGGCCAGGCTCCAGGCTCAGGCCCAGGCCTCAGGCTCAGGCCAGGGCCCAGGCCAGGCTCAGGCCAGGCCTCAGGCCAGGCCCAGGCCAGGCTCCCAGGCCAGGCTCAGGCCAGGCCTAGGCCAGGCCCAGGCCAGGTCAGGGCCTAGGCCAGGGCCAGGCTCAGGCTCAGGCCTGTGCTGTGGCCCAGGCCAGGCTTCCAGGCTGGTGGCTCCAGGCCAGGGCCTGTGCTGTGGGGCTCCCAGGCCAGGGCTCAGGCCAGGCTCAGGCCAGGGCCAGGGCCAGGCCCAGGCCAGGCCCCAGGCCAGGCCTCCAGGGCCAGGGCCCAGGCCAGGCCTCCAGGTCAGGCCCAGGGGCCAGGCCCAGGCCAGGCCCAGGCCAGGCCTAGGCCAGGCCCAGGCCAGGCCCAGGCCAGGGCCTGGGGCCAGGCTCCAGGCCAGGCCCCAGGCCAGGCCAGGCCAGGCCCCAGGGGCCAGGCCAGGCCAGGCCAGGCCCCAGGCCAGGGCCCCAGGCCTGGTGGGCCCTGAGGCCAGGGGGGCCCAGGGCTCAGGCCAGGGCCTGAGGCCAGGCCAGGCTCAGGCCAGGCCCAGGCCAGGTCCAGGCCAGGCTCCAGGCCCAGGCCTAGGCCAGGCCTAGGCTCAGGCCCAGGCCAGGCCCAGGCCAGGCCCAGGCCAGGCCCAGGCCGAGGCCTGGCCAGGGCCCAGGCCAGGCCTCAGGGGCCAGGGCTCCAGGCCAGGCCCAGGCTCAGGCCCAGGCCAGGCTGGGCCTAGGCCAGGGCCAGGCCAGGGCTCAGGCCAGGCCTAGGCCAGGCCTCAGGCCAGGCCTCAGGCCAGGCTCTAGGCTCAGGCCCAGGCCAGGCCTAGGCTCAGGCCTCAGGCCAGGCCTCAGGCCCAGGCCCAGGCCAGGGCCTCAGGCCTAGGCTCCAGGGCCCAGGGGCCAGGCTCAGGCCCAGGCCTAGGCCAGGCCCAGGCCAGGCCCCAGGGCCAGGCCTGCCCAGGCCAGGCCCAGGCCCAGGCCAGGGCCTGTGCCCAGGCCAGTCCAGGCCAGGCCCCAGGCCAGGGCCCAGGCCAGGCTCCCAGGCCAGGCCTAGGCCTAGGCCTGCCAGGCTCCAGGCCAGGGCCTCAGGCCAGGGCCCAGGCCAGGGGCCTAGGCTGCCAGGCCTCCATGGGCCAGGCCCAGGTCAGGGCCCAGGCTCAGGCCAGGCCAGGCCGAGGCCCTCAGGCCAGGCCCAGGCCAGGGCCCCAGGCCAGGCCTCCAGGCTCAGGCCCCAGGCTCAGGCTCCAGGCCAGGCTCAGGCCAGGCTCCAGGCCAGGCCTCAGTGCCAGCAGGGGCTGTGCCTCAGGTCAGGCCCAGGCCAGGCTCAGGCCAGGCCCAGGCTCAGGCCAGGCCCCAGGGCCAGGCTCAGGCCAGGGCCTGCAGGCCTGCCCAGGCCAGGCTCAGGCCAGGCCCAGGCTCAGGCCCAGGCCGTCAGGCCAGGCCCAGGCCAGGGGCCCAGGCCAGGTGCCCCAGGCCAGGCCCAGGCCAGGCTCCAGGCCCAGGCCAGGCCAGGGCCCAGGCCAGGCTCCAGGCCAGGCCCAGGCCAGGCCTAGGCCAGGCCCAGGCCAGGGCCTAGGTCAGGCCTCAGGCCAGGCCTGAGGCCAGGCCTGGTGCTGGGGCTCCAGGCCAGGCCTCAGGCCAGGCCTGCCCAGGCCAGGCCCAGGGGCCTGTGCCAGGCCTGGCAGGCCAGGCCTGGGGCCAGGCCAGGCTGTCGGCTCTAGGCTCAGGCCCAGGCCAGGCCTAGGGCTCAGGCCCAGGCCAGGCCCAGGGGCCTAGGCTCAGGCCAGGCCTAGGCCAGGCCCAGGCCAGGCCCAGCCAGGCCTAGGGCCAGGGCTCAGGCCAGGCTCCAGGCCAGGCGCCAGGCCAGGCCCAGGCCCCAGGCCAGGCCTGTGCCAGGCCAGGCCAGGCTCAGGCCCAGGCTCAGGCCCAGGGCTCAGGCCCAGGTGCCAGGCCCAGGCCAGGCCCAGGCCAGGCTCAGGCCAGGGCCAGGCCAGGCCCAGGGCCAGGCCCAGGCCAGGCTCCAGGCAGGCTCAGGCCGGCCTCAGGCCAGGCCTGAGGCTGGTCGGGGCCTCAGGCCCAGGCCAGGCTCAGGCCAGTGGCCTCAGGCCAGGGGCCTGGCCAGGCCTGTGCCAGGCCCAGGCCAGGCCTCCAGGGCCAGGCCCAGGCCGTGTGGCTCCAGGCCAGGCTCAGGCCAGGGCTCAGGCCAGGGCTCAGGCCAGGCTCAGGCCCAGGCCTAGGCCAGGCCCAGGCCAGGCCCCAGGCCAGGGCTCCAGGCCAGGCTCAGGCCAGGCTCTAGGCCAGGCCTCAGGCTCAGGCCCAGGCCAGGCCGAGGCCAGGCCCAGGCCAGGCCTTAGGCCAGGCCAGGCCAGGCCCCAGGCCTGGTGCTTCAGGCCCAGGCCCGAGGCCTAGGCCAGGCCTAGGCCAGGCCTGGCTGTGGGCCCAGGCCAGGCCCAGGCCAGGCTCAGGCCAGGCTCAGGCCAGGCCCAGGCCAGGCTCCAGGCCAGGCTCAGGGGCCAGGGGCTTCCAGGCCAGGGGCCTGGCCAGGCTCTGGCCCAGGCTCGTGGGCCAGGCCAGGCTCAGGCCAGGCCTGCAGGGCCCAGGCCAGGCCTAGGCCAGGCGCCAGGGCTCAGGGCCCAGGCCAGGCCTGCGGCCAGGCTCAGGCCAGTGCCCAGGCTCCAGGGCCAGGGCCTGTAGGCTCCAGGCTCCAGGCCAGGGCTCAGGCCAGGGGCCTCAGGCCAGGCTCCAGGCTCAGGCCCAGGCCAGGCTCCCAGGCTCAGGGCCCCAGGCCAGGCCTCCAGGCGCTGAGGCCCAGGCCAGGCCTGTGTCAGGCCAGGCCCAGGCCAGGGCCCAGGCCAGGCCTCAGGCCAGGCTCTGTAGGGCCAGGCCAGGCCAGGCTCTAGGCTAGGCTGGGCTCAGGCCAGGCGCTTCCCAGGCCAGGCTCTGGGCCAGGCCAGGCTTCAGGCCAGGCTTAGCCAGGCCAGGCTCAGGCTCAGGCTGGGCTAGGCTAGGCTCAGGCCAGGCCCCAGGCCTGAGGCCTGCCAGGCCCAGGCCCAGGCCTGGTGCTGGCCCATAGGCCAGGCCCAGGCCAGGCCTGTGCTTAGCCAGGGGCTCAGGCCCAGGCCAGGGCCCAGGCCCAGGCCAGGCTCCAGGCCAGGCCGAAGGTGGGCCTGAGCCTCCCAGGCCAGGCCCAGGCGTGGGCCTGAGCCAGGCCTCAGCCCAGCCCAGGCCCAGGCCAGGCTTCAGGCCCAGGCGCGTGGCCACAGGCCTAGTGCCAGGCTCAGGCTCAGGCTGGGAAGGCTTCAGGCTTCCAGTGGCCTGAGGCTTCAGGCTAGGCTCAGGGGCTTCAGGCCATGGACGCCAGGCCGAGGCCAGGCTCAGGGGCTCAGGGCCTCAGGGGCCTCAGGCTTCAGGCCTGTGCCAGGGCCTAGTGCCCAGGCCAGGCTCAGGCCAGGCCTCAGGCCAGGCTCTGGGCCAGGCCTAGGCCCAGGGGCCTGTCAGGCCAGGCCAGGCCGGCCAGGCCCAGGCCTCAGGCCAGGGCCTCAGGCCAGGCCAGGGGCCAGGCTCAGGCCAGGCCTCAGGCCAGGCCCAGGCCAGGCTCTGTGGCCAGGCCAGGCCCAGGCCAGGCCCAGGCCAGGCCTCCAGGCCAGGGCCTCCAGGCCAGGCCTGAAAGCGAGGCCCAGGCGGCCTAGGCCAGGCCCCAGTTTCTCAGGCTCTAGAAGCGTGGCCCAGGCTGCCAGGGCCTCAGGCCAGGGCTCGTGCCAGTGGGCCCAGGCTCAGTGGCCCAGGCTGGTCGGCCCAGTCAGGCCCAGGCCTCAGGCCTAGGCTCCAGGCTTCCAGGCCAGGGCCCAGGCCAGGCCCCAGGCCAGGGCCCAGGCCAGGCTCTCAGGCCAGGCTCCAGGCCAGGGCTCAGGCCAGGGCCTCGTGCCAGGGCGCTGCTGAGGCCAGGCCTGCTCAGGCCCAGGCTCAGGCTCAGGCTCAGGCCCAGGGCCCAGGCCCCAGGCCAGCCCAGTGCCCAGTGCCAGGCCCAGGCCAGGCGGCCAGGCCCAGGCTGGTGGGGCCAGGGCTCCCAGGCCAGTGCCTCCAGGTGCCAGGCCTCAGGCTGCAGTGCCCAGGCCCAGGCCAGGCCTAGGCCAGGCCAGGGCCCAGGCCAGGCCCAGGCCTGGGCCAGGCCCAGGCCAGGCCGGCAGGCCAGGCCCAGGCCAGGCCCAGGCCAGGGCCTCCAGGCTGTAGGCCAGGCCCAGGCCAGGCTCAGGGCCAGGCCCAGGGGCCAGGCCCAGGCCCAGGCCCAGCGGGCTAGGCGGCCCAGGCCAGGCTCAGGCTGGCAGGCCAGGCTCTAGGCCAGGCTCAGGCTAGGCCTTGTGCCAGGCTCAGGCCAGGCCAGGCTCAGGCCTGAGGCCAGGCCCAGGCCAGGCCAGGCTTTTCTCAGGCCAGGCTCCCAGGCGGCCCAGGCCAGGGCTCAGGCCAGGCTCGTCCAGGCCTCAGGCCAGGCTCCAGGCCAGGCTTCCAGGCCAGGTCAGGCTCAGG
>JAUCMO010000257.1:0-15536 GCA_032399605.1 Melipona beecheii | reverse complement strand
TATTTCATCATTGATGAATTAATTCAACGTTGTTTCTCATGAAATCAGAAATACGAAACGTCGAAGTCAAGTGTAATAAGATTTTTCTCAAGAAATATGAAATATGAAACGTCGAAGTATAAGAGAAGTATTTGAGAGGAATTTTGAGTTGAAGTTTTAGTTTTACAAAAATTCAGTGATTTGATAGACAAATGATGGAACGAAATAGGAAAAAGAAGATGAAATAGCAAATGTTGGAGTGAAATATAGGAAGTATGAATTGTGAAGTAACGAAATATGAAATAATTTGTGAGAGAATGGAATATTTTCATGAATAGACTCATAAGACAAAACTAGACGAATGAAATATAAAATATGAAATACGAATTATGAAATATAAAAGGTTGAAGTGAAATAGAACAGAGTAAAATGAGATTGCACGAATAGTTACGAATAGTTAATAAGTACGAATAGTTAAACTTAAATACAAAACTATCGAATGAAACTTTTATATTTTATAATTAGGAAGTTGTTTTCGTCGAATGTACGTACGTTACGTTTAAACAGATGGAAAGGGAAGTTTAAATTATTTTGTTAAACGTAGGATACTCTGAAATGTGTAATCGTTTTATAGTTAATTTTATCGTAGCCTTATTTGTTGCATGTGTATCTATGTTGAGAAAAGTTAGTCTAAACTGAAACTAAGAGTAAAAGGAAAGATAAAAGTAAAATTAAAATTAAAATTAAAATTTATGTTTTTGTGGAATATTTGATTGGAGCATTTCATATTTTATATTTTATACTTTTATATTTTATGGCGTTACCATTTGTAAAGTGTTTGTAGAATGTACGCGTTAGACGTTGGGAAAAACTGAAGTCTGAACTAAAAGTGAAATGATACTCGAATGATTTATTGGAGTGATATGGACTTGAATAATTTTATACTCTGTGAGGTATTTAATGTTTAATTCTTATTTGATCGTTATATGTATTTCATCGTACAGTCATTTGTTAGATTATTTTTATAGAAGGTCGCACGTTCATTTTGAGAAAAGCTAGTCTAAAGTAAATCTAAAAAGCTAGTCTAAAATTAAATCTAAAATGAAGAGTAAAATTTGAAAGTAAAAGTAAAAGCAAGTGTAAAACCAAGAGTTAAAATGTATTTGTCGTGTAATTTTAAGACACGTTGAAACGATGTTTGCATGAAATAATTTTTATCTTTATCTATATGTAATTGCGACATGTATTTTATTGAATCATTTATATAGAATGTATATTTTGAGAAAAGCTAGTTGAAAAGGAAAACTAAAACTAAAACTAAAACTAAAACTAAAACTAAAACTAAAACTAAAACTAACAGTAAATTGTCGATTGACGCGAAACGTTTGTATGGATTATTTGTGTAATTTGAAGAGACGTTAAACGATATTTGACTGATTTATTGGATTTATTGGATTTATTGGAGTAGTACGAAATAATTTTTCTTTATTTTTATCTAATTTCGTGACACGTATCTCGTTGTATTATTATTTATCGAATCGTTCTTACGGAACGTTGCACGTAAAGTAAAACTTTTACGTTTATTTAGTAGGAAATATTTGCAATTTGTACGTTAATTTGATACTTTGCGAATTATCTGTTACGTTTTTGAAATGGATTTTTATTTTTTTTATTTTGGATGAAATAATCGATATTATTATTTATTTATTTGGACAGATATAATTTGTTAATTAAAATGTTTATTTGACGTTTATTGTTATTGGATGTAAGAAACGTTGATTATTATTCGTGATTAATACGTCAAATGACGTTTGACTAATTTATTAAGTGTATACGATTATTTCATTTAAATAATTTTATCTTTACGTTTACGTAACCGTGACATGTATTTTATCGCGTCATTACGTATTGAATTATTTTTACGGATTATCGTACGTGAACTAAGATATCGAAACACTCACGTTGGTACGAAATATTTGTAATTTTATATTTTAACTCGATATTTTGCGAAAAAATACACGCGTCTGAGCGAAAATAGTGGACGTTTGAGGAGAAATATTTATTGTTACGTATTTTGCGAACAATTGTACGTCGTATATGGATGTGGATTTTACTTGTAAAATGTACTTTTGTACGATATTTTCTGTATTTATAGCTTTATCGTAAGATAAGATTAACATAAGTTTATCGTTAAGTTGTAAAATGTAAAATGTAAAATGTAAAATGTAACATGTAAAATGTAACATGTAAAATGTAACATGTAACATGTAGGAGAGATCGCTGGTCTCTCAGAAAGAACATTAAAAGAGAACGGTGTGAGAGCTGCTTAAAGGTAAGTCGGAATAGGAGAAGTCGAGGACACAGAGTGGGGCAGATTCATAGGTGTAGATAGCGGAAAAAATTTGCAAGTTGCTCCGAAAGCGAAAAGTGCAAGTTTTCGTCAGTGGAATCTCTTCCGAGTGTTTCTTTTTTCCGATGGAAAAATAAGAAAAGGCGTTTGGGCGACGGGCCGGGAGTTTGTTTTTGGAAATTTTCGTATTTTTCGGTGTTTTTCACTCTTGGACTTGGATTTCGGAGCAGCTTCGAGGGGAAGCGGAGTTTTGGCCGGAGGAATCGAAAACGGTCGGTGGACGCGGCGCATCGGCCGGTCGGAGGCACGGCGATTCGCGGCGGCTCGCGGCCAGGGTGGCTTTTGGATGGGGGGTGCGGATTTCGGGCGGGGTCGCGGGCGTACAGGGGCGGGTGGGGTGGCAGGGTTGGCGAGGGTGGGCCGCGGCTGGCCGGGCCGGGTGCGGCGGAATCGCGGCGGTCGCCGGGAGCGGTGGGCTGCGCTCGGTGCAATTCGGAGCAGTGAGTATATAGGGGTGCGCGTAGGGGGTGGACCGGTGGGGGTGGGCCGGCTGGGGTGGCCCGGTGGGCCGGCCGGATCGGTCGGGGGCGAATTTGCGGCGGCCAGCGGGTCGCGGTTGCGGCGATTCGGGGTGTGGATCGCGGGGGGTGCGCGTAGGGGGGTGGGTCGGCTGGGGTGGCCCGGTGGGTCGGCCCGGTGGGCCGGCCGGATCGGTCGGGGGCGAATTGCGGCGGCCAGCGGGTCGCGGTCGCGGCGATTCGGGGTGCGGATCGTGGGGGTGCGCCTGGAGGGTGGGCCGGCGGGGGCGGGCCGGCGAGCCGGCCCGACCGGCTGGGGCGGCGGCGGCGGAGCCGGCGTGGCTCCCGCTGCCGCCGCTTCGGGGGCTCGCGACTCGCGTGCGCGCGCGCGTAGCATGTTCTCGATGCGAGGAATCGGGCGAAGACCCGCACGCAAAAACGATAGCCCCGGAGGGCTATCGGTTTTTGTGGTCTTAGCCCGATTCTCACATCGAGCTTTATCTTTTGTCGTTCTTTGTTATTTGAATTTTAAGCCCGTAGAATTTTCTGCGTATCTGTTGCAAAAGTTTTTGCAACCCGAACCTACAAATGTACTGGTCTAACCTACCCCCCGAACCTTACGTGTAGCTGCCTTCAGTCTAACCCGAACCTTTCTTGTTTGCTTAATTGTTTTTTTTTTTTTTTTTCGGAGCTTTCGTTTTTCCGTTTTTTCGGAGCAGGTAAGCTTTTTTTGCTTGGATGGGAGATTTTGGAGCATTTTTCGTTTTTTTCGTTTTTTTTTTTTTTTTTCGTTTTTTTTTTCGTTTGCAGGAGTTTCGGAGCTTTCGTTTTTAGAGCTTTACGCGGTGGAGAGCTTTTTTTTTTTTTTTTTTCGTTTTTTCGTTTTTTTCGTTTTTTTTTTTTTTTTTTTTTCGTTTTTTTTTCGTTTTTTTCGTTTTTTCGTTTGCAGGAGTTTCGGGAGCTTTCGTTTTTAGAGCTTTACGCGGTGGAGAGCTTTTTTTTTTTTTTTTCGTTTTTCGTTTTTTTCGTTTTTTTCGTTTTTTTTTCGTTTTTTCGTTTTTTTTTTTTTTTTTTTTTTTTTCGTTTTTTCGAGTTTCGGAGCAGGTAAGCTTTCGTTTTTTTAGAGCTTTACGCGGTGGAGAGCTTTTTGCTTGGATGGGGAGATTTTTTCGAGCATTTTTTTTTTTTCGTTTTTTCGTTTTTTTCGTTTTTTCGTTTTTTTTTTCGTTTTTTTCGTTTTCGGAGTTTTTTAGAGCTTTCGTTTTTTTACTTTTTTTTACGCGTTTTTTTTGCTTTTTTCCATTTTTCTAGGAGTTTTTCGTTTTTTTTTTTTTTTGTTTTTTTCTTTTTTTTTAGCTTTTTTTTTTCATAACCGATTTTCTTCATTTTTTCTAGTTTTTTTCTAGTGAAAATTGATTTTTTTTTTTTTTTTGTTGTTTTTGTTGTTTTTTTTTTTTTTTTTTTAATTGGGATAGAATTTATCAGTTTTTAATTGAATTTACGATGATTTATAGTGAATTTTTTAGTTGGCACCGATGTGAATGGGCCGAGGCAGGTAATTTTAATGAAATAAAATTTTTTTCGAGTTTTTTTGTTTTTTTTTTTTTTTTGTTAATTCGGCTAGAATTTAGTAGCGATTAATTGAATTTAATAGACTTTTTCCGATTTTTTTTGATTTTTTTTGATTTTTTTTGAATTTTACGTTTGCAGCGATGTGAATGGGCCGAGACTGTTATTTTATTAAATTGAAATTTTTTTTTTTTTGTATTTTTTTTGTATTTTTGGCATAATTGAGTTTTTTCAATTATTTAGCGAGAATGGATCGCAATTTTCAATTATTTATGGAAATTTTTTTTTTTTTTTTTTTTTGTTTTTTTGTTTTTTTTTTTTTTTTTTTTTTGGATTTTTTTTTTTTTAATTTGGCTAGAATTTAGCAGCTTTTTAATTGAATTTAATTTATTTGCTTTGATTTTTTGCGATTTTTATTGATTTTTTTTTGATTTTTTGTGAATTTTACATTTGCGACGATGTGTGAATGGGCCGAGGCAGTGTCGCTCAACTCATTTTGTTGATTTTTAGTTTTTGAATTTTTTTTTTTTTTTTTTTTTGGAGGAATTTCGTGAATTTGAGGGGGTGCAGGGGAAAAGATGCGATCGAGGGGTGTATTTTATCGAGAGGAATCGGATCCAGTAGTTTTTCGTTGCAATTTAGTTGATTTTTTGCGATTATTTCGTTTCGTATCGTGTAGCATGGGAAGCAGTGTCTCTCAACTCATTTTGTTTTTTTATAGCAGAAATTTAATAAAATTGATTTTTTTTTTTGCGTTTTTTTTTGTTTTTTTGTTACTAATCAATTCCGCGAGTTTTTTTTGAGTCACGTGTATTTTTTTTGAATTTTTTGAATTTTTTTTGAATTTTTTTTTTTCGAATTTTTTTGTATTTTTTTTTAAAGTTTTCTCGGCGTTTCGTGAGATTTTACGTCGTTTGAGATAAACTTTTTCAACATTTTTTTGGAATTTTTTTTGAAAATTCCAAGTTTTTCGAAAATTTTTGTACTTTTTTGTCAAGTTTTCTGGACGTTTCGCGATATTTCGAGTCGTTTGAGACAAACTTTTTTGGAGCTTTTTTTTTGAGCTTTTTCGAAATTTTTTTTTCAAGTTTTTTCGAAAATTTTTGTACTTTTTTCGTCGAGTTTTTTGGACGTTTCTCGACATTTTACGACATTTGAAACAAACTTTTTTGGACATTTTTTTTTGAATTTTTTTTTCAAATTTTTTGAAATTTTTCAAGTTTTTTCGAAATTTTTTCTATTTTTTCGTCACGTTTTTTTTGGACGTTTCGCGACATTTTACGACGATCGAGACCAACTTTTTTGGACATTTTTTTTTTGAGATCGAATCGAAAATTTTTTTTCAATTTTTCAATTTTTTCAAGTTTTTTTACAGATTTTTTCAAGTTCTTTTACACGTTTTTTCGAGATTTTTTCAAGAGTATTTTTTGGAGTTTTTTTTCAGATTTTTTTCTAGTTATTCTTTCAAGTTTTTTTCAAGTTTTTTCCCAGATTTTTTAGTTTTTTTCAGATATTTTCAAGTTTTTCAAGTTTTTTTTAAGTTTTTTTCAAGTTTTTTTCTCAAGTTTTTTTAACATTTTTCAAGTTTTTAAGTTTATTTTTAGGTTAGGTTTCGTTTAGGTTTTGGACGTTTAGGTTTAGGTTTAGGTTTAGTTTTAGGTTAGGTTTTAGGTTTAGGTTTAGGTTTAGGTTTAGGTTTAGGTTTAGGTTTAGGTTTTTTAGGTTTAGGTTAGGTTTAGGTTTAGGTTTAGGTTTAGGTTTAGGTTAGGTTTAGGTTTAGGTTAGGTTTAGGTTAGGTTTAGGTTTAGGTTTTAGGGTTAGGTTTAGGTTAGGTTTAGGTTAGGTTTAGGTTTAGGTTTAGTTTAGGTTTTTAGGTTTAGGTTTAGGTTTAGGTTTAGTTTAGGTTAGGTTTAGGTTTAGGTTTAGGTTTAGGTTTTTAGTTAGGTTTAGGTTAGGTTTAGGTTAGGTTTAGGTTAGGTTTAGGTTAGGTTTAGGTTAGGTTTAGGTTTAGGTTAGGTTTAGGTTTAGGTTAGGTTTAGGTTAGGTTTTTAGGTTAGGTTTAGGTTAGGTTTAGGTTAGGTTTAGGTTAGGTTTAGGTTTAGGTTAGGTTTAGGTTTAGGTTTAGGTTAGGTTTAGGTTAGGGTTTAGGTTAGGTTTTAGGTTAGGTTTAGGTTAGGTTTAGGTTAGGTTAGGTTAGGTTTAGGTTTAGGTTTAGTTTAGGTTTAGGTTTTTTAGGTTAGGTTTAGGTTAGGTTTAGGTTAGGTTTAGGTTTAGGTTTAGGTTAGGTTTAGGTTAGGTTTAGGTTTAGGTTAGGTTTAGGTTAGGTTTAGGTTTAGGTTTTTAGGTTTAGGTTTAGGTTAGGTTTAGGTTTAGGTTTTTAGGTTTAGGTTTAGGTTTAGGTTTAGGTTTAGGTTTAGGTTTTTAGGTTAGGTTTAGGTTAGGTTTAGGTTTAGGTTTAGGTTTAGGTTTAGGTTTAGGTTTAGGTTTAGGTTTAGGTTTAGGTTTAGGTTTTAGGTTTAGGTTAGGTTTTTAGGTTAGGTTTAGGTTTAGTTTAGGTTAGGTTTAGGTTTAGGTTTAGGTTAGGTTTTTAGGTTTAGTTTAGGTTTAGGTTTAGGTTAGGTTTAGGTTTAGGTTTAGGTTTAGGTTTAGGTTTAGGTTTAGGTTTAGGTTTAGGTTAGGTTTAGGTTTAGGTTTAGGTTAGGTTTAGGTTTTTAGGTTAGGTTTAGGTTAGGTTTAGGTTAGGTTTAGGTTAGGTTTTAGGTTTAGGTTTAGGTTTAGGTTTAGGTTTAGGTTTAGGTTAGGTTTAGGTTAGGTTTTAGGTTTAGGTTTAGGTTTAGGTTTAGGTTTAGGTTTAGGTTTAGGTTTAGGTTTAGGTTTAGGTTTAGGTTTAGGTTTAGGTTAGGTTTAGGTTTAGGTTTAGGTTAGGTTTAGGTTAGGTTTAGGTTAGGTTTAGGTTAGGTTTAGGTTAGGTTTAGGTTAGGTTTAGGTTAGGTTTAGGTTTAGTTTAGGTTAGGTTTAGGTTTAGGTTTAGGTTAGGTTTAGGTTTAGTTTAGGTTAGGTTTAGGTTAGGTTTAGGTTAGGTTTAGGTTTAGGTTTAGGTTTAGGTTTAGGTTTAGGTTAGGTTTAGGTTTAGGTTTTAGGTTTAGGTTTAGGTTTAGGTTAGGTTTAGGTTAGGTTTAGTTTAGGTTTAGGTTTAGGTTAGGTTTAGGTTAGGTTTAGGTTAGGTTTAGGTTTAGGTTTAGGTTTAGGTTAGGTTTAGGTTAGGTTTAGGTTTAGGTTTAGGTTTAGGTTTAGGTTAGGTTTAGGTTTAGGTTTAGGTTTAGGTTAGGTTTAGGTTAGGTTTAGGTTAGGTTTAGGTTTAGGTTTTAGGTTTAGGTTTAGGTTTAGGTTTAGGTTTAGGTTAGGTTTAGGTTTAGGTTTAGTTTAGGTTTAGGTTTAGGTTTTAGGGGTTTAGGTTTAGGTTTAGGTTAGGTTTAGGTTTAGGTTAGGTTTAGGTTAGGTTTAGGTTAGGTTTTAGGTTAGGTTTAGGTTAGGTTTAGGTTTAGGTTTAGGTTTAGGTTTAGGTTTAGTTTAGGTTTAGTTTAGGTTTAGGTTTAGGTTAGGTTTAGGTTAGGTTTAGGTTTAGTTTAGGTTAGGTTTAGGTTAGGTTTAGGTTTAGGTTTAGGTTAGGTTTAGTTTAGGTTTAGGTTTAGGTTAGGTTTAGGTTTAGGTTTAGGTTAGGTTTAGGTTTAGGTTTAGGTTTTTAGGTTAGGTTTAGGTTTAGTTTAGGTTTAGGTTTAGGTTTAGGTTTAGGTTTAGGTTTAGGTTTAGGTTTAGTTTAGGTTTAGGTTTTTAGGTTAGGTTTAGGTTTAGGTTTAGGTTTAGTTTAGGTTTAGGTTTAGGTTTAGGTTTAGGTTAGGTTTAGTTTTAGGTTAGGTTTAGGTTAGGTTTAGGTTAGGTTTAGGTTAGGTTTAGGTTAGGTTTAGGTTAGGTTTAGGTTAGGTTTAGGTTAGGTTTAGGTTAGGTTTAGGTTAGGTTTAGGTTTAGGTTTAGGTTTTTAGGTTAGGTTTAGGTTAGGTTTAGGTTAGGTTTAGGTTAGGTTTAGGTTAGGTTTAGGTTTAGGTTTAGGTTTAGGTTTAGGTTAGGTTTAGGTTAGGTTTAGGTTTAGGTTTAGGTTTTTAGGTTAGGTTTAGGTTAGGTTTAGGTTTAGGTTTAGGTTTAGGTTTAGGTTTAGGTTAGGTTTAGGTTTAGGTTTAGGTTTAGGTTTAGGTTAGGTTTAGGTTAGGTTTAGGTTTAGGTTTAGGTTTAGGTTTTAGTTAGGTTTAGGTTTAGGTTTAGGTTTAGGTTTAGGTTAGGTTTAGGTTAGGTTTAGGTTAGGTTTAGGTTAGGTTTAGGTTTAGGTTTAGGTTAGGTTTTTAGGTTTAGGTTTAGGTTAGGTTTAGGTTTAGGTTTAGGTTAGGTTTAGGTTAGGTTTAGGTTAGGTTTAGGTTTAGGTTTAGGTTAGGTTTAGTTTAGGTTTAGTTTAGGTTTAGGTTTAGGTTTAGGTTTAGGTTTAGGTTTAGGTTTAGGTTAGGTTTAGGTTAGGTTTAGGTTAGGTTTAGGTTAGGTTTAGGTTAGGTTTAGGTTAGGTTTAGGTTTAGGTTTAGGTTTTTAGGTTTAGTTTTTAGGTTTTTAGTTTAGGTTAGGTTTAGGTTTAGGTTTAGGTTTAGGTTTAGGTTTAGGTTTTTAGGTTAGGTTTAGGTTAGGTTTAGGTTAGGTTTAGGTTTAGTTTAGGTTAGGTTTAGGTTAGGTTTTTAGGTTTAGGTTTAGGTTTAGGTTTAGGTTTAGGTTTAGGTTTAGGTTTTAGTTTAGGTTAGGTTTAGGTTTAGGTTAGGTTTAGGTTTAGGTTAGGTTTAGGTTAGGTTTAGGTTTAGGTTTAGGTTTAGTTTAGGTTAGGTTTAGTTTAGGTTTAGGTTTAGGTTTAGGTTTAGTTTAGGTTTAGGTTTAGGTTAGGTTTAGGTTTAGGGTTTAGGTTTAGGTTTAGGTTTAGGTTTAGGTTTAGGTTTAGGTTTAGGTTTAGGTTTAGGTTTAGGTTTAGTTTAGGTTAGGTTTAGGTTTAGGTTAGGTTTAGGTTAGGTTTAGGTTAGGTTTAGGTTTAGGTTTAGGTTTAGGTTTAGGTTTTAGGTTAGGTTTAGGTTTTAGGTTTAGGTTAGGTTTAGGTTTAGGTTTAGGTTAGGTTTAGGTTTAGGTTTAGGTTTAGGTTTAGGTTTAGGTTTAGTTTAGGTTTAGGTTTAGGTTTAGGTTTAGGTTAGGTTTAGGTTTAGGTTTAGGTTTAGGTTTAGGTTTAGGTTTAGGTTTTAGGTTTAGGTTTAGGTTTAGGTTTTAGGTTTAGGTTAGGTTTAGGTTAGGTTTAGGTTAGGTTTAGGTTAGGTTTAGGTTAGGTTTAGGTTTAGTTAGGTTAGGTTTAGGTTAGGTTTAGGTTTAGGTTTTTAGGTTTAGGTTTAGGTTAGGTTTAGGTTAGGTTTAGGTTTAGGTTAGGTTTAGGTTTAGGTTTAGGTTAGGTTTAGGTTAGGTTTAGGTTAGGTTTAGGTTTAGGTTTAGGTTTAGGTTAGGTTTAGGTTTAGGTTAGGTTAGGTTTAGGTTAGGTTAGGTTTAGTTTAGGTTTAGGTTAGGTTTAGGTTAGGTTTAGGTTAGGTTTTAGGTTAGGTTTAGGTTTTTAGGTTAGGTTTAGGTTTAGTTTAGGTTAGGTTTTAGTTAGGTTTAGGTTTAGGTTTAGGTTTAGGTTAGGTTTAGGTTAGGTTTAGGTTAGGTTTAGGTTAGGTTTAGGTTTAGTTTAGGTTTAGGTTTAGGTTAGGTTTAGGTTTAGTTTAGGTTTAGGTTTAGGTTTAGGTTTAGGTTTAGTTTAGGTTTAGGTTTTTAGGTTTAGGTTTAGGTTAGGTTTAGGTTAGGTTTAGGTTTAGGTTAGGTTTAGGTTAGGTTTAGGTTTTTAGGTTTAGGTTTAGGTTAGGTTTAGGTTAGGTTTAGGTTTTAGGTTTAGGTTAGGTTTAGGTTTAGGTTTAGGTTAGGTTTAGGTTAGGTTTAGGTTAGGTTTAGGTTAGGTTTAGGTTAGGTTTAGGTTAGGTTTAGGGTTAGGTTTAGTTTAGGTTTAGGTTTAGGTTTAGTTTAGGTTTAGGTTTAGGTTTAGGTTTAGGTTTAGTTTAGGTTTTAGGTTAGGTTTTAGTTTAGGTTTAGGTTTAGTTTAGTTTAGGGTTTAGGTTTAGGTTTAGGTTTAGGTTTAGGTTTAGGTTTAGGTTTAGGTTTAGGTTAGGTTTAGGTTAGGTTTAGGTTAGGTTTAGGTTAGGTTTAGGTTAGGTTTAGGTTTAGGTTTAGGTTTTTAGGTTTAGGTTTAGGTTTAGGTTTAGGTTTAGGTTTAGGTTAGGTTTAGGTTAGGTTTAGGTTTAGGTTTAGGTTAGGTTTAGGTTTAGGTTTAGGTTTAGGTTTAGGTTTAGGTTTAGGTTTAGGTTTAGGTTAGGTTTAGGTTTAGGTTAGGTTTAGGTTTAGGTTTAGGTTTTTAGGTTTAGGTTAGGTTTAGGTTTAGGTTTAGGTTAGGTTTAGGTTTAGTTTAGGTTTAGGTTTTTAGTTTAGGTTTAGGTTTAGGTTTTAGTTTAGGTTTAGTTTAGGTTTAGGTTTAGGTTTAGGTTTAGGGTTTAGTTTAGGTTTAGTTTAGGTTTAGGTTAGGTTTAGTTTAGGTTAGGTTTAGGTTTAGGTTAGGTTTAGGTTTAGGTTTAGGTTTAGGGTTTAGTTTAGGTTTAGGTTTAGGTTTAGGTTTAGGTTTAGGTTTAGGTTTTTAGGTTTAGTTTTAGGTTTAGGTTTAGGTTAGGTTTAGGTTTAGGTTTTTAGGTTTAGGTTTAGGTTAGGTTTAGGTTTAGGTTTAGGTTAGGTTTAGGTTTAGGTTTAGGTTAGGTTTAGGTTAGGTTTAGGTTAGGTTTAGGTTTAGGTTTAGGTTTAGGTTTAGGTTTAGGTTTAGGTTTAGGTTTAGGTTAGGTTTAGGTTAGGTTTAGGTTAGGTTTAGGTTTAGGTTAGGTTTAGGTTTAGGTTTAGGTTTAGTTTAGGTTTAGTTTAGTTAGGTTTAGGTTTAGGTTAGGTTTAGGTTTAGGTTTAGGTTAGGTTTAGGTTAGGTTTAGGTTAGGTTTTAGGTTTAGGGGTTTAGTTAGGTTTAGGTTAGGTTTAGGTTAGGTTTAGGTTTAGGTTTAGGTTTTAGGTTTAGGTTTTTAGGTTAGGTTTAGGTTTAGGTTTAGGTTTAGGTTTAGGTTTAGGTTTAGGTTTAGGTTTAGGTTTAGGTTAGGTTTTAGGTTAGGTTTAGGTTTAGGTTTAGGTTTAGGTTTAGGTTAGGTTTAGGTTAGGTTTAGGTTTTAGGTTAGTTTAGGTTTAGGTTTAGGTTAGGTTTAGGTTAGGTTTAGGTTAGGTTTAGGTTTAGGTTTAGGTTTAGGTTTAGGTTTTAGGTTTAGGTTTAGGTTTAGGTTTAGTTTAGGTTTAGGGTTTAGGTTTTAGGTTAGGTTTAGGTTTAGGTTAGGTTTAGGTTAGGTTTTTAGTTTTTTAGGTTTAGGTTTAGGTTAGGTTTAGGTTAGGTTTAGGTTTAGGTTTAGGTTTAGGTTTAGGTTTAGGTTTTAGTTTAGGTTAGGTTTAGGTTAGGTTTAGGTTAGGTTTAGGTTAGGTTTAGGTTTAGGTTTAGGTTTAGGTTTAGGTTTAGGTTTAGGTTAGGTTTAGGTTAGTTTTAGGTTAGGTTTAGGTTTAGTTTAGGTTTTAGGTTAGGTTTAGGTTTGGTTTAGGTTAGGTTTAGGTTTAGGTTTAGGTTTAGGTTAGGTTTAGGTTAGGTTTAGGTTAGGTTTAGGTTAGGTTTAGGTTAGGTTTAGGTTAGGTTTAGGTTAGGTTTAGGTTAGGTTTAGTTTAGGTTTAGGTTTAGGTTAGGTTTAGGTTAGGTTTAGGTTTAGGTTAGGTTTAGGTTAGGTTTAGGTTTTTAGTTTAGGTTTAGGTTTAGGTTAGGTTTAGGTTAGGTTTAGGTTAGGTTTAGGTTAGGTTTAGGTTTAGGTTTAGGTTTTTAGGTTTAGGTTTAGGTTTAGGTTTAGGTTTAGGTTTAGGTTTAGTTTAGGTTAGGTTTAGGTTAGGTTTAGGTTAGGTTTAGGTTAGGTTTAGGTTTTAGGTTTAGGTTTTAGGTTTAGGTTAGGTTTAGGTTAGGTTTAGGTTAGGTTTAGGTTTAGGTTTAGGTTTAGTTTAGGTTAGGTTTAGGTTTAGTTTAGTTTAGGTTTAGTTTAGGTTTAGAGGTTTAGGTTAGGTTTAGGTTAGGTTTAGGTTTAGTTTAGGTTTAGGTTTAGTTTAGGTTTAGGTTTAGGTTAGGTTTAGGTTTAGGTTTAGGTTTAGGTTTAGGTTTAGTTTAGGTTTAGGTTTAGGTTAGGTTTAGGTTAGGTTTAGGTTAGGTTTAGGTTTAGGTTTAGGTTTAGGTTTAGTTTAGGTTTAGGTTAGGTTTAGGTTTAGGTTTAGGTTAGGTTTAGGTTTAGGTTTAGGTTTAGGTTTAGGTTTAGTTTAGGTTTAGGTTTAGGTTAGGTTTAGGTTAGGTTTAGGTTTAGGTTTAGGTTTAGGTTTAGTTTAGGTTTAGGTTTAGGTTAGGTTTAGGTTTAGGTTTAGGTTAGGTTTAGGTTAGGTTTAGGTTAGGTTTAGGTTTAGGTTTAGGTTAGGTTTAGGTTAGGTTTAGGTTTAGTTTAGGTTAGGTTTAGGTTTAGGTTTAGGTTTTTAGTTAGGTTTAGGTTAGGTTTAGGTTAGGTTTAGGTTAGGTTTAGGTTAGGTTTAGGTTTAGGTTTAGGTTTAGGTTTAGGTTTAGGTTTAGGTTTAGGTTTAGGTTTAGGTTAGGTTTAGGTTAGGTTTAGGTTAGGTTTAGGTTAGGTTTAGGTTAGGTTTTAGTTTAGGTTTTAGGTTTAGGTTAGGTTTAGGTTAGGTTTAGGTTTAGGTTTAGGTTTAGGTTTAGGTTTAGGTTAGGTTTAGGTTTAGGTTAGGTTTAGGTTAGGTTTAGGTTTAGTTTAGGTTTAGGTTTAGGTTTAGGTTTAGGTTTAGGTTTAGGTTTAGGTTTAGGTTAGGTTTAGGTTAGGTTTAGGTTAGGTTTAGGTTTTAGTTTAGGTTAGGTTTAGGTTAGGTTTAGGTTAGGTTTAGGTTAGGTTTAGGTTAGGTTTAGGTTAGGTTTAGGTTAGGTTTAGGTTTAGTTTAGGTTAGGTTTAGGTTAGGTTTAGGTTAGGTTTAGGTTTAGGTTTAGTTTAGGTTTAGGTTTAGTTTAGGTTTAGGTTTAGGTTTAGGTTTAGGTTTAGGTTTAGTTTTTAGGTTAGGTTTAGGTTTAGGTTTTAGGTTAGGTTTAGGTTTAGGTTTAGGTTTAGGTTTAGTTTAGGTTTAGGTTTAGGTTTAGGTTTTTAGGTTTAGGTTTAGGTTTAGGTTTAGGTTAGGTTTAGGTTTAGGTTAGGTTTAGGTTTAGTTTAGGTTAGGTTAGGTTAGGTTTAGGTTTAGGTTTAGGTTTAGGTTTAGGTTTAGGTTAGGTTTAGGTTAGGTTTAGGTTTAGGTTTAGGTTTAGGTTAGGTTTAGTTTAGGTTTAGTTTAGGTTAGGTTTAGGTTTAGGTTTAGGTTTTTAGGTTAGGTTTAGGTTTAGGTTTAGGTTAGGTTTAGGTTAGGTTTAGGTTAGGTTTAGGTTAGGTTTAGGTTAGGTTTAGGTTAGGTTTAGGTTAGGTTTAGGTTAGGTTTAGGTTTAGGTTTAGGTTAGGTTTAGGTTAGGTTTAGGTTAGGTTTTTTAGGTTTAGGTTTAGGTTTAGGTTTAGGTTTAGTTTAGGTTTAGGTTTAGGTTTAGGTTAGGTTTAGGTTTAGGTTTAGGTTTAGGTTTAGGTTAGTTTAGGTTAGGTTTAGGTTAGGTTTAGGTTAGGTTTTTTAGGTTTAGGTTTAGGTTAGGTTTAGGTTAGGTTTAGGTTTAGGTTTAGGTTAGGTTTAGGTTTAGGTTTAGGTTTAGGTTTAGGTTTAGTTTAGGTTTAGGTTTAGGTTTAGGTTTAGGTTTAGGTTTAGGTTTAGGTTTAGGTTTAGGTTTAGGTTTAGGTTAGGTTTAGGTTAGGTTTAGGTTAGGTTTAGGTTTTAGTTTTAGGTTTAGGTTTAGGTTAGGTTTAGGTTAGGTTTAGGTTTAGGTTTAGGTTAGGTTTAGGTTTAGTTTAGGTTTAGGTTTAGGTTTAGGTTTAGGTTTAGGTTTAGGTTTAGGTTAGGTTTAGTTTAGGTTTAGGGTTAGGTTTAGGTTAGGTTTAGGTTAGGTTTAGGTTTAGGTTTAGGTTAGGTTTAGGTTTAGGTTTAGGTTTAGGTTTAGGTTAGGTTTAGGTTTAGGTTTAGGTTTAGTTTAGGTTTAGGTTTAGGTTAGGTTTAGGTTTAGGTTTAGGTTAGGTTTAGGTTAGGTTTAGGTTTAGGTTTAGGTTTAGGTTAGGTTTAGGTTTAGGTTTAGGTTTAGGTTTAGGTTAGGTTTAGGTTTAGGTTTAGGTTAGGTTTAGGTTTAGGTTTTAGTTTTTAGTTTAGGTTTAGGTTTAGGTTTAGGTTTAGGTTTAGGTTAGGTTTTAGGTTTAGGTTTAGGTTAGGTTTAGGTTAGGTTTAGGTTAGGTTTAGGTTTTTAGGTTTAGGTTTAGGTTAGGTTTAGGTTAGGTTTAGGTTTAGGTTTAGTTTAGGTTTAGTTTAGGTTTAGGTTTAGGTTTAGGTTTAGGTTTAGGTTTAGGTTTAGGTTTAGGTTAGGTTTAGGTTAGGTTTAGGTTTAGGTTTAGGTTAGGTTTAGGTTTAGGTTTAGGTTTAGGTTTAGGTTTAGGTTAGGTTTAGGTTAGGTTTAGGTTTAGGTTTAGGTTTAGGTTTAGGTTTAGGTTTAGGTTTAGGTTTAGTTTAGGTTTAGGTTTAGGTTTAGGTTTAGGTTAGGTTTAGGTTTAGTTTAGGTTTGTTTAGGTTAGGTTTAGGTTAGGTTTAGGTTAGGTTTAGGTTAGGTTTAGGTTTAGTTTAGGTTTAGGTTAGGTTTAGGTTAGGTTTAGGTTAGGTTTAGGTTTAGGTTTTTTAGGTTAGGTTTAGGTTTAGGTTAGGTTTAGGTTGGTTTAGGTTTTAGTTTAGGTTTAGGTTTAGGTTAGGTTTAGGTTTAGGTT
>JAUCMO010000253.1:0-15266 GCA_032399605.1 Melipona beecheii | reverse complement strand
TCAGGCGTACATGACATTCTAGGAGGTGGCATGGCATGCCAGGCAGACCACAAGTTCTCCTGTTACAGGCGTCTTTCCTTAAAAATTAAAGTCCATCATATCTCGAGAACTAGAATGTATACTCCTCTTAAATTTGGAACAATCAGGGGTATATGACACATTCTAGGAGGTGGCATGGCATGCCAGGCAGACCACAAGTTCTCCTGTTACAGGCGTCTTTCCTTAAAAAATAAAGTCCATCATATCTCGAGAACTAGAATGTATACTCCCTCTTAAATTTGGAACATTGTATCAGGCGTACATGACATTCTAGGAGGTGGCATGGGGCAGACCACAAGTTCTCCTGTTACAGGCGTCTTTCCTTAAAATTAAAGTCCATCATATCTCGAGAACTAGAACGTATACCCTCTGATATTTGGAACATTCTATCAGGGGTATATGACCTTCTTGAGGTGGCATACTATGCCAGCCGGACAAACAGTTCTCCTACTACAGGCGTCTTTCATTGAAACTAAAGTCGATCATATCTCGAGAACGAGATGACGTACTCCTCTTAAATTTGGAACATTGTATCAGGGGTACATGACATTCTAGGAGGTGGCATGACATGACAGGCAGACGAGCAGTTCTCCTGTTACAGGCGTCTTTCCTTAAAATTAAAGTCCATCATATCTCGAGAACTAGAATGTATACTCCTCTTAAATTTGGAACATTGTATCAGGCGTACATGACATTCTAGGAGGTGGCATGGGCATGCCAGGCAGACCACAAGTTCTCCTGTTACAGGCGTCTTTCCTTAAAATTAAAGTCCATCATATCTCGAGAACTAGAATGTATACTCCTCTGATATTTTGAACATTCTATCAGGGGTATATGACATTCTAGGAGGTGGCATACTATGCCAGGCAGACAAACAGTTCTCCTACTTACAGGCGTCTTTCCTTGAAATTAAAGTCCATCATATCTCGAGAACTAGATGACGTACTCCTCTTAAATTTGAACATTGTATCAGGGGTACATGACATTCTAGGAGGTGGCATGACATGACAGGCAGACGAGCAAGTTCTCCTGTTACAGGCGTCTTTCCTTAAAATTAAAGTCCATCATATCTCGAGAACTAGAATGTATACTCCTCTTAAATTTGGAACATTGTATCAGGGGTACATGACATTCTAGGAGGTGGCATGGCATGCCAGGCAGACCACAAGTTCTCCTGTTACAGGGCGTCTTTCCTTAAAAAATTAAAGTCCATCATATCTCGAGAACTAGAATGTATACTCCTCTTAAATTTGGAACATTGTATCAGGGGTACATGACATTCTAGGAGGTGGCATGGCATGCCAGGCAGACCAAACAGTTCTCCTGTTACAGGCGTCTTTCCTTAAAATTAAAGTCCATCATATCTCGAGAACTAGAATGTATACTCCTCTTAAATTTGGAACATTGTATCAGGGTACATGACATTCTAGGAGGTGGCATGGCATGCCAGGCAGACAAACAGTTCTCCTGTTACAGGCGTCTTTCCTTAAAAATAAAAAGTCCATCATATCTCGAGAACTAGAATGTATACTCCTCTTAAATTTGGAACATTGTATCAGGGGTACATGACATTCTAGGAGGTGGCATGGCATGCCAGGCAGACCAGAAGTTCTCCTGTTACAGGCGTCTTTCCTTAAAATTAAAGTCCATCATATCTCGAGAACTAGAATGTATACTCCTCTTAAATTTGGAACATTGTATCAGGGGTACATGACATTCTAGGAGGTGGCATGGCATGCCAGGCAGACAAACAGTTCTCCTGTTACAGGCGTCTTTCCTTAAAATTAAAGTCCATCATATCTCGAGAACTAGAAACGTATACTCCTCTTAAATTTGGAACATTGTATCAGGGGTACATGACATTCTAGGAGGTGGCATGGCATGCCAGGCAGACCAAAAGTTCTCCTGTTACAGGCGTCTTTCCTTAAAATTAAAGTCCATCATATCTCGAGAACTAGAATGTATACTCCTCTTAAATTTGGAACATTGTATCAGGGGTACATGACATTCTAGGAGGTGGCATGGCATGCCAGGCAGACCAGCAGTTCTCCTGTTACAGGCGTCTTTCCTTAAAAATTAAAGTCCATCATATCTCGAGAACTAGAATGTATACTCCTCTTAAATTTGGAACATTGTATCAGGGGTACATGACATTCTAGGAGGTGGCATGGCATGCCAGGCAGACCACAAAGTTCTCCTGTTACAGGCGTCTTTCCTTAAAAATTAAAGTCCATCATATCTCGAGAACTAGAATGTATACTCCTCTTAAATTTGGAACATTGTATCAGGGGTACATGACATTCTAGGAGGTGGCATGGCATGCCAGGCAGACCAACAGTTCTCCTGTTACAGGCGTCTTTCCTTAAAATTAAAGTCCATCATATCTCGAGAACTAGAATGTATACTCCTCTTAAATTTGGAACATTGTATCAGGGTACATGACATTCTAGGAGGTGGCATGGCATGCCAGGCAGACAAACAGTTCTCCTGTTACAGGCGTCTTTCCTTAAAATTAAAGTCCATCATATCTCGAGAACTAGAATGTATACTCCTCTTAAATTTGGAACATTGTATCAGGCGTACATGACATTCTAGGAGGTGGCATGGCATGCCAGGCAGACCACAAGTTCTCCTGTTACAGGCGTCTTTCCTTAAAATTAAAGTCCATCATATCTCGAGAACTAGAATGTATACTCCTCTTAAATTTGGAACATTGTATCAGGCGTACATGACATTCTAGGGAGGTGGCATGGCATGCCAGGCAGACCAACAGTTCTCCTGTTACAGGCGTCTTTCCTTAAAAATTAAAGTCCATCATATCTCGAGAACTAGAATGTATACTACTCTTTAAATTTTGGAACATTGTATCAGGGGTACATGACATTCTAGGAGGTGGCATGGCATGCCAGGCAGACAAACAGTTCTCCTGTTACAGGCGTCTTTCCTTAAAAAATTAAAGTCCATCATATCTCGAGAACTAGAATGTATACTACTCTCTTAAATTTGGAACATTGTATCAGGGGTACATGACATTCTAGGAGGTGGCATGGCATGCCAGGCAGACCAGCAGTTCTCCTGTTACAGGCGTCTTTCCTTAAAAATAAAGTCCATCATATCTCGAGAACTAGAATGTATACTCCTCTTAAATTTGGAACATTGTATCAGGCGTACATGACATTCTAGGAGGTGGCATGGCATGCCAGGCAGACCAGCAGTTCTCCTGTTACAGGCGTCTTTCCTTAAAATTAAAGTCCATCATATCTCGAGAACTAGAATGTATACTCCTTAAATTTGGAACATTGTATCAGGCGTACATGACATTCTAGGAGGTGGCATGGCATGCCAGGCAGACCACAAGTTCTCCTGTTACAGGCGTCTTTTTCTTAAAATTAAAGTCCATCATATCTCGAGAACTAGAACGTATACTCCTCTGATATTTGGAACATTCTATCAGGGGTATATGACCTTCTTGGAGGTGGCATACTATGCCAGCCGGACAAACAGTTCTCCTACTACAGGCGTCTTTCATTGAAAATTAAAGTCCATCATATCTCGAGAACGAGATGACGTACTCCTCTTAAATTTGAACATTGTATCAGGGGTACATGACTTCTAGGAGGTGGCATGACATGCCAGGCAGACGAGCAGTTCTCCTGTTACAGGCGTCTTTCCTTAAAATTAAAGTCCATCATATCTCGAGAACTAGAATGTATACTCCTCTTAAATTTGGAACATTGTATCAGGGGTACATGACATTCTAGGAGGTGGCATGGCATGCCAGGCAGACCACAAGTTCTCCTGTTACAGGCGTCTTTCCTTAAAAATTAAAGTCCATCATATCTCGAGAACTAGAATGTATACTCCTCTTTAAATTTGGAACATTGTATCAGGGGTACATGACATTCTAGGAGGTGGCATGGCATGCCAGGCAGACCACAAGTTCTCCTGTTACAGGCGTCTTTCCTTAAAATTAAAGTCCATCATATCTCGAGAACTAGAACGTATACTCCTCTTAAATTTGGAACATTGTATCAGGGGTATATGACATTCTAGGAGGTGGCATGGCATGCCAGGCAGACAAACAGTTCTCCTGTTACAGGCGTCGTCTTCCTTAAAATTAAAGTCCATCATATCTCGAGAACTAGAATGTATACTCCTCTTAAATTTGGAACATTGTATCAGGGGTACATGACATTCTAGGAGGTGGCATGACATGCCAGGCAGACCAGCAGTTTCTCCTGTTACAGGCGTCTTTCCTTAAAAATTAAAGTCCATCATATCTCGAGAACTAGAATGTATACTCCTCTTAAATTTGGAACATTGTATCAGGCGTACATGACATTCTAGGAGGTGGCATGGCATGCCAGGCAGACCAACAGTTCTCCTCCTGTTACAGGCGTCTTTCCTTAAAAATTAAAGTCCATCATATCTCGAGAACTAGAATGTATACTCCTCTTAAATTTGGAACATTGTATCAGGGGTACATGACATTCTAGGAGGTGGCATGGCATGCCAGGCAGACCAACAGTTCTCCTGTTACAGGCGTCTTTCCTTAAAATTAAAGTCCATCATATCTCGAGAACTAGAATGTATACTCCTCTTAATTTGGAACATTGTATCAGGCGTACATGACATTCTAGGAGGTGGCATGGCATGCCAGGCAGACAAACAGTTCTCCTGTTACAGGCGTCTTTCCTTAAAAATTAAAGTCCATCATATCTCGAGAACTAGAATGTATACTCCTCTTAAATTTGGAACATTGTATCAGGGGTACATGACATTCTAGGAGGTGGCATGACATGCCAGGCAGACCAACAGTTCTCCTGTTACAGGCGTCTTTCCTTAAAATTAAAGTCCATCATATCTCGAGAACTAGAATGTATATACTCTCTTAAATTTGGAACATTGTATCAGGGGTACATGACATTCTAGAGGTGGCATGGCATGCCAGGCAGACCACAAGTTCTCCTGTTACAGGCGTCTTTCCTTAAAATTAAAGTCCATCATATCTCGAGAACTAGAATGTATACTCCTCTTAAATTTGGAACATTGTATCAGGGGTACATGACATTCTAGGAGGTGGCATGGCATGCCAGGCAGACCACAAGTTCTCCTGTTACAGGCGTCTTTCCTTAAAATTAAAGTCCATCATATCTCGAGAACTAGAATGTATACTCCTCTTAAATTTGGAACATTGTATCAGGGGTACATGACATTCTAGGAGGTGGCATGGCATGCCAGGCAGACCAAAGTTCTCCTGTTACAGGCGTCTTTCCTTAAAAATTAAAGTCCATCATATCTCGAGAACTAGAATGTATACTCCTCTTAAATTTGGAACATTGTATCAGGGGTACATGACATTCTAGGAGGTGGCATGGCATGCCAGGCAGACCAACAGTTCTCCTGTTACAGGCGTCTTTCCTTAAAATTAAAGTCCATCATATCTCGAGAACTAGAATGTATACTCCTCTTAAATTTGGAACATTGTATCAGGCGTACATGACATTCTAGGAGGTGGCATGGCATGCCAGGCAGACCACAAGTTCTCCTGTTACAGGCGTCTTTCCTTAAAATTAAAAGTCCATCATATCTCGAGAACTAGAATGTATACTCCTTAAATTTGGAACATTGTATCAGGGGTACATGACATTCTAGGAGGTGGCATGGCATGCCAGGCAGACAAACAGTTCTCCTGTTACAGGCGTCTTTCATTGAAAATTAAAGTCCATCATATCTCGAGAACTAGAACGTATACTCTTTAATTTGGAACATTGTATCAGGGGTACATGACATTCTAGGAGGTGGCATGACATGACAGGCAGACGAGAAGTTCTCCTGTTACAGGCGTCTTTCCTTAAAAATTAAAGTCCATCATATCTCGAGAACTAGAATGTATACTCCTCTTAAATTTGGAACATTGTATCAGGCGTACATGACATTCTAGGAGGTGGCATGGCATGCCAGGCAGACCACAAGTTCTCCTGTTACAGGCGTCTTTCCTTAAAATTAAAGTCCATCATATCTCGAGAACTAGAATGTATACTCCTCTTTAAATTTGGAACATTGTATCAGGGGTACATGACATTCTAGGAGGTGGCATGGCATGCCAGGCAGACCACAAGTTCTCCTGTTACAGGCGTCTTTCCTTAAAAAATTAAAGTCCATCATATCTCGAGAACTAGAATGTATACTCCTCTTAAATTTGGAACATTGTATCAGGGGTACATGACATTCTAGGAGGTGGCATGGCATGCCAGGCAGACCACAAGTTCTCCTGTTACAGGCGTCTTTCCTTAAAATTAAAGTCCATCATATCTCGAGAACTAGAATGTATACTCCTCTTAAATTTGGAACATTGTATCAGGGGTACATGACATTCTAGGAGGTGGCATGGCATGCCAGGCAGACCACAAGTTCTCCTGTTACAGGCGTCTTTTCTTAAAAATTAAAGTCCATCATATCTCGAGAACTAGAACGTATACTCCTCTTAAATTTGGAACATTGTATCAGGGGTACATGACATTCTAGGAGGTGGCATGGCATGCCAGGCAGACCACAGTTCTCCTGTTACAGGCGTCTTTCCTTAAAAATTAAAGTCCATCATATCTCGAGAACTAGAATGTATACTCCTCTTAAATTTGGAACATTGTATCAGGGGTACATGACATTCTAGGAGGTGGCATGGCATGCCAGGCAGACCAAAAGTTCTCCTGTTACAGGCGTCTTTCCTTAAAATTAAAGTCCATCATATCTCGAGAACTAGAATGTATACTCCTCTTAAATTTGGAACATTGTATCAGGGTACATGACATTCTAGGAGGTGGCATGGCATGCCAGGCAGACCACAAGTTCTCCTGTTACAGGCGTCTTTCCTTAAAATTAAAGTCCATCATATCTCGAGAACTAGAATGTATACTCCTCTTAAATTTGGAACATTGTATCAGGGGTACATGACATTCTAGGAGGTGGCATGGCATGCCAGGCAGACCAACAGTTCTCCTCCTACAGGCGTCTTTCCTTAAAAATTAAAAGTCCATCATATCTCGAGAACTAGAATGTATACTCCTCTTAAATTTGGAACATTGTATCAGGGGTACATGACATTCTAGGAGGTGGCATGGCATGCCAGGCAGACCACAAGTTCTCCTGTTACAGGCGTCTTTCCTTAAAAATTAAAGTCCATCATATCTCGAGAACTAGAATGTATACTCCTCTTAAATTTGGAACATTGTATCAGGCGTACATGACATTCTAGGAGGTGGCATGGCATGCCAGGCAGACCACAAGTTCTCCTGTTACAGGCGTCTTTCCTTAAAATTAAAGTCCATCATATCTCGAGAACTAGAATGTATACTCCTCTTAAATTTGGAACATTGTATCAGGGGTACATGACATTTCTAGGAGGTGGCATGGCATGCCAGGCAGACAAACAGTTCTCCTGTTACAGGCGTCTTTCCTTAAAATTAAAGTCCATCATATCTCGAGAACTAGAACGTATACTCCTCTGAAATTTGGAACATTGTATCAGGGGTACATGACATTCTAGGAGGTGGCATGGCATGCCAGGCAGACAAACAGTTCTCCTGTTACAGGCGTCTTTCCTTGAAAATTAAAGTCCATCATATCTCGAGAACTAGAATGTATACTCCTCTTAAATTTGGAACATTGTATCAGGCGTACATGACATTCTAGGAGGTGGCATGGCATGCCAGGCAGACCAGCAGTTCTCCTGTTACAGGCGTCTTTCCTTAAAATTAAAGTCCATCATATCTCGAGAACTAGAATGTATACTCCTCTTAAATTTGGAACATTGTATCAGGCGTACATGACATTCTAGGAGGTGGCATGGCATGCCAGGCAGACCACAAGTTCTCCTGTTACAGGCGTCTTTCCTTAAAATTAAAGTCCATCATATCTCGAGAACTAGAATGTATACTCCTCTTAAATTTGGAACATTGTATCAGGCGTACATGACATTCTAGGAGGTGGCATGGCATGCCAGGCAGACCACAAGTTCTCCTGTTACAGGCGTCTTTCCTTAAAATTAAAGTCCATCATATCTCGAGAACTAGAACGTATACTCCTCTGAATTTGGAACATTCTATCAGGGGTATATGACATTCTAGGAGGTGGCATGACATGCCAGGCAGACAAACAGTTCTCCTACTACAGGCGTCTTTCATTGAAATTAAAGTCCATCATATCTCGAGAACTAGAACGTATACTCCTCTTAAATTTGGAACATTGTATCAGGGGTACATGACATTCTAGGAGGTGGCATGACATGACAGGCAGACGAGCAGTTCTCCTGTTACAGGCGCCTTTCCTTAAAAATAAAGTCCATCATATCTCGAGAACTAGAATGTATACTCCTCTTAAATTTGGAACATTGTATCAGGCGTACATGACATTCTAGGAGGTGGCATGGCATGCCAGGCAGACCACAAGTTCTCCTGTTACAGGCGTCTTTCCTTAAAATTAAAGTCCATCATATCTCGAGAACTAGAATGTATACTCCTCTTAAATTTGGAACATTGTATCAGGCGTACATGACATTCTAGGAGGTGGCATGGCATGCCAGGCAGACCACAAGTTCTCCTGTTACAGGCGTCTTTCCTTAAAAATTAAAGTCCATCATATCTCGAGAACTAGAATGTATACTCCTCTAAATTTGGAACATTGTATCAGGGGTACATGACATTCTAGGAGGTGGCATGGCATGCCAGGCAGACAAACAAGTTCTCCTGTTACAGGCGTCTTTCCTTGAAATTAAAGTCCATCATATCTCGAGAACTAGAATGTATACTCCTCTTAAATTTGGAACATTGTATCAGGGGTACATGACATTCTAGGAGGTGGCATGGCATGCCAGGCAGACCACAAGTTCTCCTGTTACAGGCGTCTTTCCTTAAAATTAAAGTCCATCATATCTCGAGAACTAGAATGTATACCCCTCTTAAATTTGGAACATTGTATCAGGGGTACATGACATTCTAGGAGGTGGCATGGCATGCCAGGCAGACCACAGTTCTCCTGTTACAGGCGTCTTTCCTTAAAATTAAAGTCCATCATATCTCGAGAACTAGAATGTATACTCCTCTTAAATTTGGAACATTGTATCAGGGGTACATGACATTCTAGGAGGTGGCATGGCATGCCAGGCAGACCAACAAGTTCTCCTGTTACAGGCGTCTTTCCTTAAAAATTAAAGTCCATCATATCTCGAGAACTAGAATGTATACTCCTCTTAAATTTGGAACATTGTATCAGGGGTACATGACATTCTAGGAGGTGGCATGGCATGCCAGGCAGACCACAAGTTCTCCTGTTACAGGCGTCTTTCCTTAAAATTAAAGTCCATCATATCTCGAGAACTAGAATGTATACTCCTCTTAAATTTGGAACATTGTATCAGGGGTACATGACATTCTAGGAGGTGGCATGGCATGCCAGGCAGACCACAAGTTCTCCTGTTACAGGCGTCTTTCCTTAAAATTAAAGTCCATCATATCTCGAGAACTAGAATGTATACTCCTCTTAAATTTGGAACATTGTATCAGGCGTACATGACATTCTAGGAGGTGGCATGGCATGCCAGGCAGACCACAAGTTCTCCTGTTACAGGCGTCTTTCCTTAAAATTAAAGTCCATCATATCTCGAGAACTAGAATGTATACTCCTCTTAAATTTGGAACATTGTATCAGGCGTACATGACATTCTAGGAGGTGGCATGGCATGCCAGGCAGACCAAACAAGTTCTCCTGTTACAGGCGTCTTTCCCTTAAAATTAAAGTCCATCATATCTCGAGAACTAGAATGTATACTCCTCTTAAATTTGGAACATTGTATCAGGGGTACATGACATTCTAGGAGGTGGCATGGCATGCCAGGCAGACCACAAGTTCTCCTGTTACAGGCGTCTTTCCTTAAAAATTAAAGTCCATCATATCTCGAGAACTAGAATGTATACTCCTTTAAATTTGGAACATTGTATCAGGGGTACATGACATTCTAGGAGGTGGCATGGCATGCCAGGCAGACCAAACAGTTCTCCTGTTACAGGCGTCTTTCCTTAAAATTAAAGTCCATCATATCTCGAGAACTAGAATGTATACTCCTTTAAATTTGGAACATTGTATCAGGCGTACATGACATTCTAGGAGGTGGCATGGCATGCCAGGCAGACCACAAGTTCTCCTGTTACAGGCGTCTTTCCTTAAAATTTAAAGTCCATCATATCTCGAGAACTAGAATGTATACTCCTCTTAAATTTGGAACATTGTATCAGGCGTACATGACATTCTAGGAGGTGGTGGCATGGCATGCCAGGCAGACCACAAGTTCTCCTGTTACAGGCGTCTTTCCTTAAAATTAAAGTCCATCATATCTCGAGAACTAGAATGTATACTCCTCTTAAATTTGGAACATTGTATCAGGGGTACATGACATTCTAGGAGGTGGCATGGCATGCCAGGCAGACCAGCAGTTCTCCTGTTACAGGCGTCTTTCCTTAAAATTAAAGTCCATCATATCTCGAGAACTAGAATGTATACTCCTCTTAAATTTGGAACATTGTATCAGGGGTACATGACATTCTAGGAGGTGGCATGGCATGCCAGGCAGACCAACAGTTCTCCTGTTACAGGCGTCTTTCCTTAAAATTAAAGTCCATCATATCTCGAGAACTAGAATGTATACTCCTCTTAAATTTGGAACATTGTATCAGGCGTACATGACATTCTAGGAGGTGGCATGGCATGCCAGGCAGACCACAAGTTCTCCTGTTACAGGCGTCTTTCCTTAAAATTAAAGTCCATCATATCTCGAGAACTAGAATGTATACTCCTCTTAAATTTGGAACATTGTATCAGGCGTACATGACATTCTAGGAGGTGGCATGGCATGCCATGCCAGCAGACCACAAGTTCTCCTGTTACAGGCGTCTTTCCTTAAAATTAAAGTCCATCATATCTCGAGAACTAGAATGTATACCCTCTTAAATTTGGAACATTGTATCAGGGGTACATGACATTCTAGGAGGTGGCATGGCATGCCAGGCAGACAAACAGTTCTCCTGTTACAGGCGTCTTTCCTTGAAAATTAAAGTCCATCATATCTCGAGAACTAGAATGACGTACTCCTCTTAAATTTGGAACATTGTATCAGGGGTACATGACATTCTAGGAGGTGGCATGGCATGCCAGGCAGACCAAGTTTCTCCTGTTACAGGCGTCTTTCCTTAAAATTAAAGTCCATCATATCTCGAGAACTAGAATGTATACTCCTCTTAAATTTGGAACATTGTATCAGGCGTACATGACATTCTAGGGAGGTGGCATGGCATGCCAGGCAGACCACAAGTTCTCCTGTTACAGGCGTCTTTCCTTAAAATTAAAGTCCATCATATCTCGAGAACTAGAATGTATACTCCTCTTAAATTTGGAACATTGTATCAGGGGTACATGACATTCTAGGAGGTGGCATGGCATGCCAGGCAGACCAACAGTTCTCCTGTTACAGGCGTCTTTCCTTAAAAATAAAGTCCATCATATCTCGAGAACTAGAACGTATACCCTCTTAAATTTGAACATTGTATCAGGGGTACATGACATTCTAGGAGGTGGCATGGCATGCCAGGCAGACAAACAGTTCTCCTGTTACAGGCGTCTTTCCTTAAAATTAAAGTCCATCATATCTCGAGAACTAGAATGTATACTCCTCTTAAATTTGGAACATTGTATCAGGGGTACATGACATTCTAGGAGGTGGCATGACATGCCAGGCAGACAAACAGTTCTCCTGTTACAGGCGTCTTTCCTTAAAATTAAAGTCCATCATATCTCGAGAACTAGAATGTATACTCCTCTTAAATTTGGAACATTGTATCAGGCGTACATGACATTCTAGGAGGTGGCATGGCATGCCAGGCAGACCACAAGTTCTCCTGTTACAGGCGTCTTTCCTTAAAAATTAAAGTCCATCATATCTCGAGAACTAGAATGTATACTCCTCTTAAATTTGGAACATTGTATCAGGCGTACATGACATTCTAGGAGGTGGCATGGCATGCCAGGCAGACCACAAGTTCTCCTGTTACAGGCGTCTTTCCTTAAAATTAAAGTCCATCATATCTCGAGAACTAGAATGTATACTCCTCTTAAATTTGGAACATTGTATCAGGGGTACATGACATTCTAGGAGGTGGCATGGCATGCCAGGCAGACCAACAGTTCTCCTGTTACAGGCGTCTTTCCTTAAAAAAAAGTCCATCATATCTCGAGAACTAGAACGTATACTCCTCTTAAATTTGGAACATTGTATCAGGGGTATATGACATTCTAGGAGGTGGCATGACATGACAGGCAGACGAAACAGTTCTCCTGTTACAGGCGTCTTTCCTTGAAAATTAAAGTCCATCATATCTCGAGAACTAGAATGTATACTCCTCTTAAATTTGGAACATTGTATCAGGCGTACATGACATTCTAGGAGGTGGCATGGCATGCCAGGCAGACCACAAGTTCTCCTGTTACAGGCGTCTTTCCTTAAAAATTAAAGTCCATCATATCTCGAGAACTAGAATGTATACTCCTCTTAAATTTGGAACATTGTATCAGGCGTACATGACATTCTAGGAGGTGGCATGGCATGCCAGGCAGACCACAAGTTCTCCTGTTACAGGCGTCTTTCCTTAAAAATTAAAGTCCATCATATCTCGAGAACTAGAATGTATACTCCTCTTAAATTTGGAACATTGTATCAGGCGTACATGACATTCTAGGAGGTGGCATGGCATGCCAGGCAGACAAAGTTCTCCTGTTACAGGCGTCTTTCCTTAAAATTAAAGTCCATCATATCTCGAGAACTAGAACGTATACTCCTCTTAAATTTGGAACATTGTATCAGGGGTACATGACATTCTAGGAGGTGGCATGACATGACCAGGCCCAAACAAGTTCTCCTGTTACAGGCGTCTTTCCTTAAAATTAAAGTCCATCATATCTCGAGAACTAGAATGTATACTCCTCTTAAATTTGGAACATTGTATCAGGCGTACATGACATTCTAGGAGGTGGCATGGCATGCCAGGCAGACCACAAGTTCTCCTGTTACAGGCGCCTTTCCTTAAAATTAAAGTCCATCATATCTCGAGAACTAGAATGTATACTCCTCTTAAATTTGGAACATTGTATCAGGCGTACATGACATTCTAGGAGGTGGCATGGCATGCCAGGCAGACCACAAGTTCTCCTGTTACAGGCGTCTTTCCTTAAAATTAAAGTCCATCATATCTCGAGAACTAGAACGTATACCCTCTGATATGTATACTCCTCTTAAATTTGGAACATTGTATCAGGCGTACATGACATTCTAGGAGGTGGCATGGCATGCCAGGCAGACCACAAGTTCTCCTGTTACAGGCGTCTTTCCTTAAAATTAAAGTCCATCATATCTCGAGAACTAGAATGTATACTCCTCTTAAATTTGGAACATTGTATCAGGCGTACATGACATTCTAGGAGGTGGCATGGCATGCCAGGCAGACCACAAGTTCTCCTGTTACAGGCGTCTTTCCTTAAAATTAAAGTCCATCATATCTCGAGAACTAGAATGTATACTCCTCTTAAATTTGGAACATTCTATCAGGGGTACATGACATTTCTTGGAGGTGGCATGGCATGCCAGGCAGACAAACAGTTCTCCTACTACAGGCGTCTTTTTCATTGAAAAATTAAAGTCCATCATATCTCGAGAACTAGAACGTATACTCCTCTGAAATTTGGAACATTGTATCAGGGGTACATGACATTCTAGGAGGTGGCATGGCATGCCAGGCAGACAAACAGTTCTCCTACTACAGGCGTCTTTCATTGAAATTAAAGTCCATCATATCTCGAGAACTAGAATGTATACTCCTCTTAAATTTGGAACATTGTATCAGGGGTACATGACATTCTAGGAGGTGGCATGACATGACAGGCAGACCAGAAGTTCTCCTGTTACAGGCGTCTTTCCTTAAAATTAAAGTCCATCATATCTCGAGAACTAGAATGTATACTCCTCTTTAAATTTGGAACATTGTATCAGGCGTACATGACATTCTAGGAGGTGGCATGGCATGCCAGGCAGACCACAAGTTCTCCTGTTACAGGCGTCTTTCCTTAAAATTAAAGTCCATCATATCTCGAGAACTAGAATGTATACTCCTCTTAAATTTGGAACATTGTATCAGGCGTACATGACATTCTAGGAGGTGGCATGGCATGCCAGGCAGACAACAAGTTCTCCTGTTACAGGCGTCTTTCCTTAAAAATTAAAGTCCATCATATCTCGAGAACTAGAACGTATACTCCTCTGATATTTGGAACATTCTATCAGGGGTATATGACATTCTAGGAGGTGGCATGACATGCCAGGCAGACAAACAGTTCTCCTACTACAGGCGTCTTTCATTGAAACTAAGTCGATCATATCTCGAGAACGAGATGACGTATACTCTCTTAAATTTGGAACATTGTATCAGGGGTACATGACATTCTAGGAGGTGGCATGACATGACAGGCAGACGAGAAGTTCTCCTGTTACAGGCGCCTTTCCTTAAAATTAAAGTCCATCATATCTCGAGAACTAGAATGTATACTCCTCTTAAATTTGGAACATTGTATCAGGCGTACATGACATTCTAGGAGGTGGCATGGCATGCCAGGCAGACCACAAGTTCTCCTGTTACAGGCGTCTTTCCTTAAAATTAAAGTCCATCATATCTCGAGAACTAGAATGTATACTCCTCTTAAATTTGGAACATTGTATCAGGCGTACATGACATTCTAGGAGGTGGCATGGCATGCCAGGCTGACCACAAGTTCTCCTGTTACAGGCGTCTTTCCTTAAAATTAAAGTCCATCATATCTCGAGAACTAGAACGTATACTCCTCTGATATTTGGAACATTCTATCTGGGGTATATGACCTTTTTGGAGGTGGCATACTATGCCAGCCGGACAAACAGTTCTCCTACTACAGGCGTCTTTCATTGAAACTAAGTCGATCATATCTCGAGAACGAGATGACGTACTCCTCTTAAATTTGGAACATTGTATCAGGGGTACAAGACATTCTAGGAGGTGGCATGGCATGACAGGCAGACGAGCAGTTCTCCTGTTACAGGCGCCTTTCCTTAAAATTAAAGTCCATCATATCTCGAGAACTAGAATGTATACACCTCT
>JAUCMO010000252.1:0-31775 GCA_032399605.1 Melipona beecheii | reverse complement strand
AGCCTGAGCCTGGCCTAGCCTAAGCCTGGCCTAGAGCCTGGCCTAAGCCTGAGCCTGGCCTAGAGCCTAGCCTGAAGCCTGGCCTAGAGCCTAGCCTGAAGCCTAGCCTAGAGCCTGAGCCTGGCCTAAGCCTAGCCTAGAGCCTGGCCTGAGAGCCTAGCCTGAAGCCTGGCCTGAAGCCTGGCCTAGGCCTGAGCCTGAGCCTGAGCCTGAGCCTGAGCCTGGCCTAGAGCCTGGCCTCAGAGCCTGGCCTGGGAGCCTGGCCTGAGCCTGGCCTGAAGCCCTGGCCTGAGCCTAGGCCCTGGCCTAGAGCCTGGCCTGAGCCTGGCCTGGGCCTGGCCTGAGCCTGGCCTGAGCCTGGCCTGGAGGCCTGGCCTGAGGCCTGGCCTGAGGCCCTGGCCTGAGGCCTGGCCTAGGCCTGAGCCTGGCCTAGGCCTGGCCTGGAGCCTGGCCTGAGGCCCTGGCCTGGGCCTGGCCTGGAGCCTGGCACCAGGCCTGGCCTGAGCCTGGCCTGGAGCCTGGCCTGGAGCCTGGCCTGAGGCCTGGCCTGAGCCTGGCCTGGCCTAGGCCTGGCCTAGAGCCTGGCCTGAGGCCCTGGCCTGGAGCCTGGCCTGAGGCCTGGCCTGGGCCTGGCCTGAGCCTGGCCCAGGCCTGGCCTGAGCCTGGCCTGAGGCCTGGCCTGGAGCCCTGGCCTAGGCCTGGCCTGGAGGCCTGGCCTGGGCCCTGGCCTGGGCCTGGCCTGGGCCTGGCCTGAGGCCTGGCCTGGGCCTGGCCTAGGCCTGAGCCTGGCCTGAGGCCTGGCCTGGAGCCCTGGCCTGGGCCTGGCCTGGAGCCTGGCCTGGAGCCTGGCCTGAGCCTGGCCTGGGCCCTGGCCTCAGGCCTGGCCTGAGGCCCTGGCCTGAGGCCTGGCCTGGAGCCTGGCCTGAGGCCTGGCCTGAGGCCTGGCCTGGGCCTGGCCTGGAAGCCTGAGCCTGGCCTGAGGCCTGGCCTGAGGCCTGGCCTGGAGCCTGGCCTAGGGCCTGGCCTGGGCCTGGCCTGAGGCCTGGCCTGAGGCCTGGCCTGGAGCCCTGGCCTGAGGCCCTGGCCTAGAGCCTGGCCTGGCCTGGGCCTGGCCTGAGGCCTGGCCTGGGAGCCTGGCCTGGGCCCTGGCCTGAGGCCTGGCCTGAGGCCTGGCCTGGGAGCCTGGCCTGGGCCCTGGCCTGGGCCTGGCCTGGCACAGGCCTGGCCTGGGCCTGGCCTGGGCCCTGGCCTGGGCCTGGCCTGGGCCCTGGCCTAGGCCTGGCCTGGAGCCTGGCCTGGGCCTGGCCTGAGGCCTGGCCTGAGGCCCTGGCCTGGGCCTGGCCTGAGGCCTGGCCTGGGCCTGGCCTGGGCCTGGCCTGAGGCCTGGCCAGAGCCTGGGCCTGGCCTGAGGCCTGGCCTGAGGCCTGGCCTGCAGAGCCTGGCCTGAGCCCTGGCCTGAGCCTGGCCTGGGCCTGGCCTGGGCCTGGCCTGGAGCCTGGCCTGGGCCCTGGCCTGGGCCTGGCCACCAGGCCTGGCCTGGGCCTGGCCTGGGCCTGGCCTGGGCCTGGCACCCTAGGCCTGGCCTGAGGCCCTGGCCTGAGGCCTGGCCTGGGCCTGGCCTGAGGCCCTGGCCTGGGCCTGGCCTGGGGCCCTGGCCCCTGGAGCCTGGCCTGAGGCCTGGCCTAGGGCCCTGGCCTGAGGCCTGGCCTAGGCCTGGCCTGGGCCTCAGGCCGGCCTGGGGCCTGGCCTGGGCCTGGCCTGAGGCCCTGGCCTGGAGCCTGGCCTGAGGCCTGGCCTGGGCCTGGCCTGGAGCCTGGCCTGAGGCCCTGGCCTGGAGCCTGGCCTGGGCCTGGCCTGAGGCCTGGCACTAGGCCTGGCCTGGGCCCTGGCCTGGGCCTGGCCTGGGAGCCTGGCCTGGAGCCCTGGCCTGGAGCCCTGGCCTGAGGCCTGAGCCTAGGCCTGGCCTGGGCCCTGAGCCTGAGCCAGGCCTAGAGCCTGGCCTGGCCTGGGCCTGGCCTGGGCCTGGCCTAGGGCCCTGGCCTGGGCCTGAGCCTGAGGCCTGGCCTAGGGCCTGGCCTGAGGCCCACCCTGGCCTGGGCCTGGCCTGGGCCCTGGCCTGAGGCCCTGGCCTAGGCCTGGCCTGGCCTGAGGCCCTGGCCTGAGGCCTGGCCTGGGCCTGGCCTGAGGCCCCTGGCCTGGAGCCTGGCCTGAGGCCTGGCCTGAGGCCTGGCCTGAGCCTGGCCTGAGCCTGGGCCTGGCCTGGAGCCCTGGCCTGGGCCCTGGCCTCAGAGCCTGGCCTGGGCCTGGCCTGGAGGCCTGGCCTGAGGCCCTGGCCTGGAGCCTGGCCTGAGCCTGGCCTGGCCTGGAGCCTGGCCTGGGCCTGAGCCTGAGCCTGGGCCTGAGGCCTGGCCTGGGCCTGGCCTGGGCCTGGCCTGGGCCTGGCCTGGGCCCTGGCCTGGGCCCTGAGCCTGGCCTGAGGCCCTGGCCTGAGGGCCTGGCCTGGGCCCTGGCCTGGGCCTGGCCTGAGCCCTGGCCTGGGGCCTGGCCTGGGCCTGGCCTGGCCTGGGCCTGGCCTGGGGCCTGGCCTGAGGCCTGGCCTGGAGCCTGGCCTGGGCCTGGCCTGAGGCCTGGCCTGGGCCCCTGGCCTGAGCCTGGGCCTGGCCTGAGCCTGGCCTGGCCTGGGCCTGGCCTGAGGCCTGGCCTGAGGCCCACTGAGCCTGGGCCCTGGCCTGGCCAGGCCTGGCCTGGGCCTGGCCTGAGGCCTGGCCTGGGCCCTGGCCTGAGCCCTGGCCTGGAGCCCCTGGCCTGGGCCTGGCCCCTGGGCCCTGGCCTGGAGCCTGGCCTGAGGCCTGGCCTGAGGCCCTGGCCTGAGGCCCTGGCCTGGAGCCTGGCCTGAGGCCTGGCCCTGAAGGCCCTGGCCTGAGGCCCTGGCCTGAGGCCTGGCCTGGGGCCCTGGCCTGAGGCCCTGGCCTGAGAGCCTGGCCTGGAGCCTGGCCTGGGCCTGGCCTGAGGCCACAGGCCTGGGCCTGGCCTGAGGCCTGGCCTAGGCCTGGCCTGGGCCTGGCCTGAGCCTGGCCTGAGGCCTGAGCCTAGGCCTGGCCTAGGCCTGGCCTGGAGCCCTGGCCTGAGCCTGGGCCCCTGGCCTGGGCCTGGCCTGGCCTAGGCCTGGCCTGGAGCCCTGGCCTAGGCCTGGCCTGGGCCCTGGCCTGGGCCTGGCCTGGGCCTGAGCCTGGGCCTGGCCTGAGAGCCTGGCCTGGGCCCTGGCCTGAGCCTGAGCCTGGGCCTGGCCTGGGGCCCCTGGCCTCAGGCCCTGGCCTGAGGCCTGGCACCCTAGAGCCCTGGCCTGAGGCCTGGCCTGAGGCCCCTGAGCCTGGCCTCAGGCCTGGCCTGAGCCCCTGGCCTGAGGCCTGGCCTGGAGCCCCTGGCCTGGGCCTGGCCTAGGCCCTGGCAGGCCTGGCCTAGAGCCTGGCCTGAGGCCTGGCCTGAGCCTGGCCTGAGGCCCTGAGCCCCCTAGGCCTGGCCTGGAGCCCTGGCCTGAGGCCTGGCCTGAGGCCTGGCCTGAGCCAGGCCTGGCCTGGAGCCTGGCCTGAGGCCTGGCCCCAGGCCTGGCCTGGGCCTGGCCTGAGCCTGGCCTGGAGCCCTGGCCTGAGGCCTGGCCTGAGCCACAGGCCTGGCCTGAGAGCCTGGCCTAGGCCTGGCCTGAGCCCTGGCCTAGGCCTGAGCCTGGCCCCTGGGCCCTGGCCTGGAGCCTGGCCTGGCCTGAGCCTAGGCCCTGGCCTGGGCCTGGCCTGAGCCTGGCCTGAGGCCTGGCCTGAGCCTGGCCTGAGCCTAGGCCTGAGCCTGGCCTGAGGCCTGGCCTGAGGCCCTGGCCTGGAGCCCTGAGCCTGGAGCCTGGCCTGAGGCCTGGCCTGGGAGCCTGGCCTAGGCCCTGGCCTGGAGCCTGGCCTGAGGCCTGGCCTGGAGGCCTGGCCTGAGGCCTGGCCCCTGAGCCTGGCCTGGGCCTGAGCCTGGAGCCCCTGGCCTGAGGCCTGGCCTGGGAGCCTGGCCTGGGGCCTGGCCTGGGCCCTGGCCTGGAGCCTGGCCTAGGGCCTGGCCTGGGCCCTGGCCTCAGGCCTGGCCTGGGCCCCAGCCTGGAGGCCTGGCCTGGGGCCTGGCCTGCAGGCCTGGCCTAGGGCCTGGCCTGGGCCTGGCCTGGCCTGGAGCCCTGGCCTGGGCCTGGCCTGAGGCCTGGCCTGGGGCCTGGCCTGAGGCCTGGCCTGAGGCCTGGCACCTAGGCCTGGCCTGAGGCCCTGGCCTGAGGGCCTGGCCTGGAGCCTGGCCTGAGGCCTGGCCTGAGGCCCTGGCCTGAGGCCTGAGCCTGAGCCTGAGGCCCTGGCCCTGGGCCTAGGGCCTGGCCTGGAGGCCCTGGCCTGGAGCCTGAGCCTGAGGCCTGGCCTGAGCCTGGCCTGAGGCCTGGCCTCAGGGCCTGGCCTGGAGGCCTGGCCTGGGCCCTGAGCCTAGAGCCTGGCCTGAGGCCCTGGCCTGAGGCCTGGCCTGAGCCTGGCCTGAGCCACAAGCCTGGCCTGAGGCCTGGCCTGAGGCCTGAGCCTAGGCCTGGCCTGGGCCCTGAGCCTGGAGCCCTGGCCTGGAGCCTGGCCTGAGCCTGGCCTAGAGCCTGGCCTGGGCCCTGGCCTGAGGCCTGGCCTAGGCCTGAGCCTGAGGCCCCTGGCCTGAGCCTGGCCTGGAGCCTGGCCTGGGCCTGGCCTGGGGCCCTGGCCTGCAGGCCTGGCCTGGGCCCTGGCCTGGGCCTGGCCTGGAGCCTGGCCTGGCCTAGGCCTGGCCTGAGGCCCTGGCCTGGGCCTGGCCTGGGCCTGAGCCTGGAGCCTGGCCTAGGGCCTGGCCTGGGCCTGAGCCTGGGGCCTGGCCTGGAGCCTGGCCTGGAGGCCTGGCCTGGGCCCACAGCCTGGGCCTGGCCTAGGCCTGGCCTAGGCCCTGGCCTGGCCCTGGCCTGGCCTGACCACCAGCCTGGGCCTGGCCTGGGCCTGGCCTGGGGCCTGGCCTGGAGCCTGGCCTGAGGCCTGGCCTGGCCTGGCCTGAGCCCCTGGCCTGGGCCTGGCCTGGGCCTGGCCTGGGCCTGGCCCTGGGCCTGGCCTGGGCCTGGCCTGGGCCCTGCCTGGGCCTGGCCTGGGCCTGGCCTGGGCCCTGGCCTGGGAAGCCTGGGCCCTGGCCTGGGCCTGGCCTGGGCCCTGGCCTGGAGCCCCTGGCCTGGCCTGGGGCCTGGCCTGGCCTGGGCCCCTGGCCTGGGCCCTGGCCTCAGGCCTGGCCTGGGCCTGGCCTGGCCTGGGGCTGGCCTGGGCCTGGCCTGGAGGCCTGGCCTGAGCCTGGCCCCTATAGGCCTGCAGCCTGGAGCCTGGCCTGAGGCCTGGCCTGGGCCTGAGCCCCAGGCCTGGCCTGGGCCTGGCCTAGGGCCTGGCCTGGAGCCCTGGCCTGAGGCCTGGCCTGGGCCCTGGCCTGCAGGCCTGGCCTGGGAGCCCTGGCCTGGAGGCCTGGCCTGAGGCCCTGGCCTGGGCCTGGCCTGGGCCTGAGCCTGGCCTGAGGCCCTGGCCTGGGCCTGGCACCCTGGGCCTGGCCTGAGGGCCCTGGCCTGAGGCCTGGCCTGAGCCTGGCCTGGGCCACAGCCTGAGGCCCTGGCCTGGAGCCTGGCCTGAGGGCCTGGCCTGGAGGCCTGGCCTAGCCCAGGCCTAGGCCTGGCCTGGAGCCTGGCCTGAGGCCTGGCCTGGGCCTGGCCTGAGCCTGGCCTGGGGCCCTGGCCTGAGGCCTGGCCTGGGCCCACAGCCTGGCCTGAGCCTGGCCTGGAGCCTGGCCTGCACAGCCTGGCCTGGGCCCTGGCCTGGGCCTGGCCTGGGCCTGGCCTGGGCCTGGCCTGAGGCCTGGCCTGGGCCTGGCCTGGGCCTGGCCTAGGCCTGGCCCTGGAGCCTGGCCTGGGCCTGGCCTGAGCCTGGCCTGGGCCCTGGCCTGAGGCCTGGCCTGGAGCCCCTGGCCTGGGCCTGGCCTGGGCCTGAGCCTGGCCTGGGCCTGGCCTGGGCCCTGGCCTGAGGCCTGGCCTGGGGCCTGGCCTGAGGCCTGGCCTGAGGCCTGGCCTGGGCCCTGGCCTGAGGCCTGGCCTGAGGCCTGGCCCCTGGAGCCTGGCCTGGGCCTGGCCTGGAGCCCCTGGCCTGGAGCCTGAGCCCTGGCCTGGAGCCTGGCCTGGGCCTGGCCTGAGGCCTGGCCTGGGCCTGGCCTGGAGCCTGGCCTGAGCCTGGCCCCTGAGCCTGGCCTGAGGCCTGGCCTGAAGCCCTGGCCTGGGCCCAGGCCTGAGCCTGGCCTGGGCCCTGGCCTAGAGGCCTGGCCTGAGGCCTGGCCTGAGGCCCTGGCCTGGAGCCTGGCCTGAGGCCTGGCCTGAGGCCTGGCCTAGGCCTGGCCTAGAGCCTGGCCTGGAGCCTGGCCTGGAGCCCCTGGCCTGAGGCCCTGGCCTGGGCCCTGGCCTGGGGCCCTGGCCTGGCCTGAGGCCCTGGCCTGGGCCTGGCCCCTGAGGCCTGGCCTGGGCCTGGCCTGGAGCCCCTGGGCCTGGAGGCCTGGCCTGAGGCCTGAGCCCTGGAGCCTGGCCTGAGCCCTGGCCCCTGAGCCTGGCCTGCAGGCCTGGCCTGAGGCCTGGCCTGGGCCCTGAGCCTGGAGCCTGGCCTGAGGCCTGGCCTGAGGCCTGGCCTGAGCCCTGGCCTGAGCCTGGCCTGAGCCCTGGCCTAGAGCCCTAGGCCTGGAGCCTGGCCTGGGCCCTGGCCTGAGGCCTGGCCTGGAGCCTGGCCTGAAGCCTGGCCTAGCAGCCCTAGGGCCTGGCCTGGAGCCTGGCCTGGAGCCCTGGCCTGAGGCCCCTGCAGCCTGGCCTGAGCCTGGCCTGGGCCCCTGGCCTGAGGCCCTGGCCTGAGGCCCCCAGCCTGGAAGCCTGGCCTGAGCCTGGCCCTGAGCCTGGCCTGGAGCCTGGCCTAGGCCTGGCCTGAGCCTGGCCTGGGCCCTGGCCACAAGCCTGGCCTGAGCCCTGGCCTGGAGCCCTGGCCTGAGCCTGGCACTAGGCCCTGGCCTGGGCCTGGCCTGGAGCCCTGGCCTGGAGCCTGGCCTAGGCCTGGCCTGGAGCCTGGCCTGGAGCCTGGCCTAGGCCTGAGCCTGGGCCTGGCCTGGAGCCCCTGAGCCTGGGCCTAGGCCTGGGCCTGGGCCTGGCCTGAGGCCTGGCCTGGCCTGAGGCCTGGCCTGAGCCTGGCCTGGAGCCTGGCCTGAGGCCCTGGCCTGAGGCCTGGCCTGAGGCCCACTGGCCTGAGCCTGGCCTGAGGCCTGAGCCTGAGGCCTGAGCCTGGGCCCTGGCCTGAGGCCTGGCCTGGAGCCTGGCCTGCAGAGCCTGGCCTAGAGCCTGGCCTGAGGCCCTGGCCTAGGGCCTGGCCTGAGCCTGGCCTGAGCCTGGCCTGAGCCTGAGCCTGGAGCCTGGCCTGAGGCCTGGCCTGAGCCCCTGGCCTGGAGCCTGGCCTGAGGCCCTGGCCTGGAGCCTGGCCTCAGAGCCTAGGCCTGAGGCCTGAGCCACCAGCCTGGAGCCTGGCCTAGGCCTGGCCTGAGCCTGGCCTGAGGCCTGGCCTGGAGCCTGGCCTGAGGCCTGGCCTGGGAGCCTGGCCTGGAGCCCCTGGCCTGGGCCCTGGCCTGAGCCCTGGCCTGGGCCCTGGCCTGAGGCCTGGCCTGGGCCTGGCCTGGGCCTGGCCTCAGGCCTGGGCCTGAGCCTGGCCTAGGCCTGGCCTGGAGGCCTGGCCTGGCCTAGGCCTGGCCTGAGGCCTGGCCTGGGCCTGGCCTGGGCCTGGCCTGAGCCCTGGCCTAGAGCCTGGCCTGAGCCTGGCCTGGAGCCCTGGCCTAGAGCCTGGCCTGGAGCCCCTGGCCTGGAGCCTGGCCTGAGGCCCTGGCCTGAGCCTGGCCTGGGCCCACAAGCCTGAGCCTAGGCCTGGCCTGAGGCCCTGGCCTGGAAGCCTGGCCTGAGGCCTGGCCTAGAGCCTGGCCTGGAGCCCCTGGCCTAGGCCTGGCCTGAGCCCTGAGCCCTAGAGCCTGGCCTGGAGCCTGGCCTGGCCTGAGGCCTGGCCTGAGCCTGGCCTGAGCCTGGAGCCTGGCCTGGAGCCTGGCCTGAGCCCTGGCCTGGAGCCTGGCCTGGAGCCCCTGGCCTGGAGCCTGGCCTGGGCCCTGGCCTAGAGCCTGGCCTGGGCCCTGGCCTGAGCCTGGCCTGAGCCTGGCCTGAGGCCCTGGCCTGAGGCCTGGCCTGAGGCCTGGCCTAGAGCCTGGCCTGGAGCCTGGCCTGAGCCTGGCCTGGGCACTGAGCCTGGCCTGGGCCTGAGCCTGGAGCCTGGCCTGAGCCCTGGCCTGAGGCCTGGCCTGAGGCCTGGCCTGAGCCTGGCCTGAGCCTGGCCTGAGCCTGACCAGCCTGGAGCCTGGCCTGAGGCCTGGCCTGAGGCCTGGCCTGAGGCCCACTGGCCTGAGGCCTGGCCTGGAGCCTGGCCTGAGCCTGGCCTGGGCCTGGCCTGGAGGCCCTGGCCTGGAGCCTGGCCTGAGCCTGAGGCCCCTGGCCTGGGCCCTGGCCTGGAGCCTGGCCTGGAGCCTGGCCTGAGGCCCTGGCCTGGAGCCTGGCCTAGGCCTGGCCTGGGCCTGGCCTGGGCCTGAGCCTGAGGCCTGGCCTGAGGCCCTGGCCTGGGCCTGGCCTGAGGCCCTGGCCTGGAGCCTGGCCTGGGCCTGGCCCCTGAGCCTGGCCTGGAGCCTGGCCTAGGCCCTGGCCTAGGCCTGAGCCTGCAGGCCTGGCCTGGAGCCTAGGCCTGAGCCTGAGCCTGGCCTGAGCCTGGCCTGAGGCCTGGCCTGGGCCTGGCCTGGAGCCTGGCCTGGAGCCCCTGGCCTGGGGCCTGGCCTGAGGCCTGGCCTGAGGCCTGGCCTGAGGCCTGGCCTGAGCCTGGCCTAGAGCCTGGCCTGGAGCCTGGCCTGAGGCCTGGCCTGGAGCCTGGCCTGGGCCTGGCCTGAGGCCTGGCCTGAGCCTAGGGCCTGGCCTGAGCCTGGCCTGAGCCTGAGCCTGGCCTGAGGCCTGGCCTAGGGCCCTGGCCTGAGGCCTGGCCTGGAGCCTGGCCTAGGCCTGGCCTGAGGCCTGCAGCCTAGGGCCTGGCCTGGAGCCTGGCCTGAGGCCTGGCCTAGGCCCTGGCCTGGGGCCCTGAGCCTGAGGCCTGGCCTGGAGCCTGGCCTGAGGCCCTGGCCTGGAGCCTGGCCTGAGGCCTGGCCTGAGGCCCTGGCCTGGAGCCTGGCCTGAGGCCTGGCCTGGGCCCAAGCCTGGCCTGAGGCCCTGGCCTGAGCCTGGCCTGAGGCCCTGGCCTAGGGCCTGGCCTGGAGCCTGGCCTGAGGCCTGGCCTGAGGCCTGAGCCTGGGCCTGGCCTGAGCCCTGGCCTGAGGCCCTGGCCTGAGGCCTGGCCTGGAGGCCTGGCCTGAGCCTGGCCTGGCCTGAGCCTGGGCCTGAGCCTGGCCTGGAGCCCTGGCCTGGAGCCTGGCCTGAGCCTGGCCTGAGGCCCTGGCCTGAGCCTGGCCTGAGCCTGGCCCACAGGCCTGGCCTGAGCCTGGCCTGAGGCCTGGCCTAGGCCTGGCCTGAGCCCCTGGCCTGAGCCTGAGCCTGAGGCCCCTGGCCTGGAGCCTGGCCTGAGGCCTGGCCTGAGCCTGGCCTGAGGCCTGGCCTGAGCCTGGCCTGGCCTGAGCCTGGCCTGAGGCCTGGCCTGGAGCCTGGCCTGAGCCTGGCCTGGGCCTGGCCTGAGGCCTGGCCTGGAGCCCTGGCCTGAGGCCCTGGCCTGGAGCCTGGCCTAGGCCTGAGCCTGGCCTGGCAGGCCTGGCCTGAGGCCCTGGCCTGAGCCCTGGCCTGGGCCTGGCCTGGAGCCTGGCCTGAGGCCCTGGCCTGGAGCCTGGCCTGGAGCCTGGCCTAGGCCTGGCCTGAGCCCTGGCCTGAGGCCTGGCCTGGAGCCTGGCCTGGGCCTGGCCTGAGGCCCTGGCCTGAGGCCCTGGCCTGAGGCCTGGCCTGGAGCCTGGCCTGAGGCCTGGCCTGAGGCCCTGGCCTGGAGCCTGGCCTGAGCCTGGCCTGGCCCCTGGGCCTGGCCTGGGCCTGAGCCTGGGCCTGGCCTGAGGCCTGGCCTGGAGGCCCTGGCCTGGAGCCCTGGCCTGAGGCCTGGCCTGAGGCCTGGCCTGGAGCCTGGCCTGAGCCTGGCCTGGAGCCTGGCCTGGAGCCTGGCCTGGAGCCTGGCCTGAGCCCTGGCCTGAGGCCTGGCCTGAGCCTGGCCTAGAGGCCTGGCCTGAGCCTGGCCTGAGCCTGGCCTAGAGCCCTGGCCTGGAGCCTGGCCTAGGCCTGGCCTGAGCCTGGCCTGGCCTGGAGCCTGGCCTGAGGCCTGGCCTGGGGCCTGGCCTGAGGCCCTGGCCTGGGCCCTGGCCTGAGCCTGGCCTGAGCCTAGGCCTGGCCTGGAGCCTGGCCTGAGGCCTGGCCTGAGGCCCTGGCCTGAGGCCTGGCCTGAGCCTGGCCTGAGGCCTGGCCTGAGGCCTGGCCTGGAGCCTGGCCTGGGCCTGGCCTGAGCCCCTGAGCCTAGGGCCTGGCCTGAGGCCCTGGCCTGAGGCCTGGCCTGGGCCTGGCCTGAGGCCTGGCCTGAGGCCTGGCCTGGAGCCTGGCCTGGGCCTGGCCTGAGCCTGGCCTGAGGCCCTGGCCTGGAGCCTGGCCTGGGCCTGAGCCTGGGCCCTGAGCCCAGCCTGGCCTGGCCTGAGGCCCTGGCCTGGAGCCTGGCCTGGAGCCTGGCCTGAGGCCCCTGGCCTGGGCCTGGCCTGAGGCCTGGCCTGGAGCCCTGGCCTGAGGCCTGGCCTGAGGCCTGGCCTAGAGCCTGGCCTGGAGCCTGGCCTGAGGCCTGGCCTGAGCCCTGGCCTGGGCCACAGCCTGAGGCCTGGCCTGAGCCTGGCCTGGGCCCTGGCCTGAGGCCTGGCCTGGGCCTGGCCTGAGCCTGGCCTGGGCCTGAGCCTGAGCCTGGCCTGGGCCTGGCCTGAGGCCTGGCCTGAGGCCTGGCCTGGGCCCCTGGCCTGAGGCCTGGCCTGAGCCTGGCCTGGGCCTGGCCTGAGGCCCTGGCCTGGGGCCTGGCCTGAGGCCCCTGGCCTGGCCTAGGCCTGGCCTGAGGCCTGGCCTGAGGCCCTGGCCTGAGGCCTGGCCTGGAGCCTGGCCTAGAGCCTGGCCTGAGGCCTGGCCTGAGGCCTGGCCTGAGCCTGGCCTGAGGCCTGGCCTGAGCCTAGGCCTGGCCTGGAGGCCTGGCCTGAGGCCTGGCCTGGAGCCCTGGCCTGGAGCCTGGCCTGAGCCTGGCCTGAGCCTGGCCTAGGGCCTGAGCCTGGCCTGAGCCTGGCCTGAGCCTGGCCTGAGGCCTGGCCTGGAGCCTGGCCTGGCCTGAGCCTGGCCTGGGCCTGAGCCTGAGGCCTGGCCTGAGCCTGAGCCTGGCCTGAGCCTGGCCTGAGGCCCTGGCCTGGAGCCTGGCCTGAGCCTGGCCTGGAGCCCCTGGCCTGAGGCCTGGCCTAGGCCCTGGCCTGGAGCCTGGCCTGAGGCCTGGCCTGAGCCTGGCCTGGAGCCTGGCCTGGAGCCTGGCCTAGGCCTGAGCCTGGGCCTGAGCCTGGCCTGGGAGCCTGGCCTGAGGCCTGGCCTGGGAGCCTGGCCTGAGGCCTGGCCTGGAGCCCACAGCCTGAGCCTGGCCTGAGGCCTGGCCTGGAGCCCTGGCCTGCAGGCCTGGCCTGGGCCAGGCCTGGCCTGGGCCTGAGCCTGGCCTGAGGCCTGGCCTGAGGCCCTGAGCCTGGAGCCTGGCCTGAGGCCTGGCCTAGAGCCTGGCCTGGGCCCTGAGCCTGGCCTGAGGCCTGGCCTGGAGCCTGGCCTGAGCCTGGCCCACAGGCCTGGCCTGAGCCTAGGCCTGGCCTGAGGCCTGGCCTGAGGCCTGAGCCTAGAGCCTGGCCTGAGGCCTGGCCTGGAGCCTGGCCTGAGCCTGGCCTGAGCCTGGCCTAGGCCCTGAGCCTGGCCTGAGGCCTGGCCTGAGGCCTGGCCTGAGGCCTGGCCTGGGAGCCTGGCCTGAGGCCCTGAGCCTGAGCCTGGCCTGAGCCTGGCCCCTGGAGCCTGGCCTGAGGCCTGGCCTGAGGCCTGGCCTGAGGCCTGGCCTGGAGCCTGGCCTGAGCCTGGCCTGAGGCCCTGAGCCTGGGCCTGGCCTGAGGCCCTGGCCTGAGGCCTGGCCTGGAGCCTGGCCTGAGCCCTGGCCTGGAGCCTGGCCTGAGGCCCTGGCCTGGGCCTGGCCTGAGGCCTGGCCTGAGCCTGGCCTGAGGCCCTGGCCTGAGGCCCTGGCCTGAGCCTGGCCTGAGGCCTGGCCTAGGCCCTGAGCCTAGGGCCTGGCCTGAGCCCTGAGCCTGGCCTGAGGCCCTGGCCTGGGAGCCTGGCCTGGAGCCTGGCCTGAGCCCACAGGCCTGAGCCTGGGCCTGAGCCTAGGCCTGGCCTGAGCCTGGCCTGAGGCCTGGCCTGGAGCCTGGCCTGAGCCTGGCCTGAGCCTGGCCTGAGCCTGGCCTGAGGCCTGGCCTGAGGCCCTGGCCTGGAGCCTGGCCTGAGCCTGGCCTAGAGCCTGGCCTGAGGCCTGGCCTGGGCCTGGGCCTAGGCCTGAGCCTGGCCTGAGCCTGGCCTAGGCCTGAGCCTGGCCTGAGGCCCTGGCCTGAGGCCTGAGCCTGGGCCTAGAGCCTGGCCTGAGCCTGGCCTGAGCCCAGCCAGCCTGAGGCCTGGCCTGAGGCCTGGCCTGAGGCCTGGCCTAGAGCCCTGAGCCTGGGCCTGGCCTGGAGCCCTGGCCTGGAGCCTGGCCTGAAGCCTGGCCTGAGGCCTGGCCTGAGCCCTGGCCTGAGCCTGGCCTGAGCCTAGGCCTGGCCTGAGGCCCTGGCCTGAGGCCCTGGCCTGAGCCTGGCCTGGCCTGGAGCCTGGCCTAGAGCCTGGCCTGAGCCTGAGCCTGGCCTGAGGCCCTGGCCTGAGCCCTGGCCTGAGCCTGGCCTAGGCCTGGCCTGAGCCCTGGCCTGAGGCCTGGCCTGAGGCCTGGCCTGGAGCCTGGCCTGAGCCTGGCCTGGAGCCTGGCCTGGGCCTGGCCTGAGCCTAGGCCTGGCCTGAGCCTGGCAAGGCCCTGGCCTAGAGCCTGGCCTCAGGCCTGAGCCTGAGCCTGGCCTGAGCCTGGCCTGGAGCCTGGCCTGAGGCCTGGCCTGAGGCCCTGGCCTGGAGCCCTGGCCTCAGAGCCTGGCCTGAGCCTAGCCTAGAGCCCCTGGCCTAGGCCTGGCCTGAAGCCTAGGCCTGGCACAGGCCCTGGCCTAGAGCCTGGCCTGAGCCCTGAGCCTGGGAGCCTGGCCTAGAGCCTGGCCTGAGGCCTGGCCTGGAAGCCTGGCCTGGCCCTGGCCTAGCCTGGGCCAGCCTGGAGCCTGGCCTGGGCCTGGCCTAGGCCTGGCCTGGAGGCCTGGCCTGGCCTGGCCCCTGGAAGGCCTGGCCCTGAGCCCTGGCCTGAGGCCTGGCCCTGAGCCCTGACCTGGAGCCTGGCCTAGAGCCTGGCCTGGGCTGCCCCTGGCCTGGGCCTGGCCTGGCCTGAGCCTGGGAGGCACAAGCCCCAGGCCTGGCCTGGCCTGGGCCCTGGCCTAGGCCCTGGCCTGGCCCCTGGCCTGGAAGCCTGGCCCTGAGCTAAGGCCTGGCCTGGGCCTGGCCTGGAGCCCACCTGGCCTGGGCCTGGCCTGGCCCTGGCCTATGGCCTGGCCTGGCCTGGCCTGGCCTGGGCCCTGGCCTGGGGAAAGCCTGGCCTAGGCCACTGACTCTGGGCCCACAGCACCAGAGCCCTGGCCTGGGCCTGGCCTGGGCCCAGCTGCCTGGCCTGAGGCCCTGGCCTGAGCCTGGCCTGAGCCTGAGGCCTGGCCTGGAGCCTGGCCTGAGAGCCTGGCCTAGGGCCCTGGCCTGGAGCCTGGCCTGAGGCCCTGGCCTGGAGCCTGGCCTGAGGCCTGGCCTGAGCCTGGCCTGGAAGCCCTGGCCTAGGCCTGGCCTGAGGCCTGGCCTGAGGCCCTGGCCTGAGCCTGGCCTGAGCCTGGCCTGAGGCCTGGCCTGAGGCCTGGCCTGAGGCCCTGGCCTGAGGCCTGGCCTGGAGCCTGGCCTAGAGCCTGGCCTGGGCCCTGAGCCTGAGCCTGGCCTGAGGCCTGGCCTGAGGCCTGGCCTGAGGCCCTGGCCTGAGCCTGGCCTGGAGCCTGGCCTGAGGCCCTGGCCTGGAGCCTGGCCTGAGCCTGGCCTAGGCCTGGCCTGAGGCCTGGCCTGGAGCCCTGCAGCCTGAGGCCTGGCCTGAGGCCTGGCCTGAGCCTGGCCTAGGGCCTGGCCTAGAGCCTGGCCTGAGGCCTGGCCTGAGGCCTGGCCTGAGCCTGGCCTGAGGCCTGGCCTGAGCCCTGGCCTGGGCCTGGCCTGAGCCTGGCCTGAGGCCTGGCCTGAGGCCTGGCCTGAGCGCCTGGCCCACAGCCTGGGCCTGAGCCTGGAGCCTGGCCTGAGGCCTGGCCTGAGCCTGGCCTGAGGCCTGGCCTGAGGCCTGGCCTGAGGCCTGGCCTGAGCCTGGCCTGAGGCCTGGCCTGAGGCCTGGCCTGGGCCCAGGCCTGGCCTGAGCCTGGCCTGAGCCTGGCCTGGGCCCAGAGCCTGGCCTGAGCCTGGCCTGAGGCCCTGGCCTAGAGCCCTGGCCTGGGCCTGAGCCTGGAGCCTGGCCTGGAGCCTGGCCTGAGCCTGAGCCTGGGCCCCTAGAGCCTGGCCTGAGGCCTGGCCTGAGCCCTGAGCCTGGCCACAAGCCTGGCCTGAGGCCCTGGCCTGGGCCTGGCCTGAGCCTGAGGCCTGGCCTGGAGCCTGGCCTGAGGCCTGGCCTGAGGCCCTGGCCTGGAGCCTGGCCTGAGGCCTGGCCTGAGGCCTGGCCTGAGGCCTGGCCTGGAGCCTGGCCTGGAGCCTGGCCTGAGGCCCTGGCCTGGAGCCTGGCCTGAGGCCCTGGCCTGAGGCCTGAGCCCTGGGCCCTGGCCTAGGCCTAGGCCTGGCCTGAGCCTGGCCTGAGCCCTGGCCTGGAGCCTGGCCTGGAGCCTGGCCTGAGGCCTGGCCTGGGCCCTGGCAGCCTAGGCCCTGGCCTGGAGCCTGGCCTGAGGCCTGGCCTGGAGCCTGGCCTGAGCCCTGAGCCTGAGGCCCCTGGCCTGGGCCTGGCCTGAGGCCCTGGCCTGAGGCCCTGGCCTGAGGCCTGGCCTGAGGCCCTGGCCCCTGAGCCTGGCCTGAGCCTGGCCTGAGGCCTGGCCTGAGGCCTGGCCTAGAGCCTGAGCCTGAGGCCCTGGCCTGAGGCCCTGGCCTGAGCCTGGCCTAGGGCCCTGGCCTAGAGCCTGGCCTGAGGCCTGGCCTGAGGCCTGGCCTGGGCCTGGCCTGAGCCTGGCCTGAGCCTGGCCTGAGCCCTGGCCTAGGGCCTGAGCCTGGCCTGGAGCCTGGCCTCAGGCCTGGCCTGAGCCTGGCCTGAGCCCAAGCCTGGCCTGAGGCCTGGCCTGAGGCCTGGCCTGAGGCCTGGCCTGAGGCCCTGGCCTGGGCCTGGCCTGAGCCCTGGCCTAGGGCCTGGCCTGAGGCCTGGCCTGAGGCCTGGCCTGGGCCTGGCCTGAGGCCCTGGCCTGAGGCCTGGCCTGGGCCTGGCCTGAGGCCTGGCCTGAGGCCTGGCCTGAGGCCCACAGCCTGAGCCTGGCCTGGAGCCTGGCCTGAGGCCTGGCCTGAGGCCTGGCCTGAGCCTGGCCTGAGCCCTGGCCTAGAGCCTGAGCCTGAGGCCTGGCCTGAGCCTGGCCTGAGCCTAGGGCCTGGCCTGGGAGCCCTGGCCTGGAGCCTGGCCTGAGGCCTGGCCTGAGCCCCAGGCCTGGCCTGAGCCTGGCCTGAGGCCTGGCCTGAGGCCTGGCCTGGAGCCTGGCCTGAGGCCTGGCCTGGGCCTGGCCTGGAGCCTGGCCTGAGGCCTGGCCTGGAGCCCTGGCCTGAGGCCTGGCCTGAGGCCCTGGCCTGGAGCCTGGCCTGAGGCCTGGCCTGAGGCCTGGCCTGGAGCCTGGCCTAGGGCCTGGCCTGGAGCCTGGCCTGAGGCCTGGCCTGAGCCTGGCCTGCAGGCCTGGCCTGAGGCCCTGGCCTGAGGCCTGGCCTGAGGCCTGGCCTGAGCCTGAGCCTAGGCCTGAGCCTGGCCTGGGAGCCTGGCCTGAGGCCCACAGCCTGGGAGCCTGGCCTGAGGCCTGGCCTGAGGCCCTGGCCTGGAGCCTGGCCTGGGAGCCTGGCCTGAGGCCTGGCCTGAGGCCTGGCCTGGGGCCTGGCCTGAGCCTAGGCCCACAGCCTGAGCCTGGCCTGAGGCCTGGCCTGCAAGCCTGGCCTAGAGCCTGGCCTGAGCCTGAGCCTGGGCCTGGCCTGAGCCTGGCCTAGGGCCTGGCCTGAGCCTGAGCCTGGCCCCTGAGCCTGGCCTGGGCCCCACAGGCCTGAGCCTGGCCTGAGCCTGGCCTGAGCCTGGCCTGAGGCCCCTGGCCTGAGGCCTGGCCTGAGCCTGGCCTAGGCCTGAGCCTGGCCTGAGCCTGGCCTGGGCCCTGGCCCACAGGCCTGGCCTGGCCTAGGCCTGGCCTGGGCCCTGGCCTGGAGCCTGGCCTGAGGCCTGGCCTGGAGCCTGGCCTAGAGCCTGGCCTGAGCCTGAGCCTGGCCTGAGGCCCTGGCCTGGAGCCTGGCCTGAGGCCTGGCCTGGAGCCTGGCCCCTGAGGCCTGGCCTGGAGCCCTGAGCCTGAGGCCTGGCCTGAGGCCTGGCCTGGGCCTGGCCTGAGGCCTGGCCTGAGGCCCTGGCCTGAGCCTGGCCTGAGCCTGGCCTGAGCCTGGCCTGAGGCCTGGCCTGGAGCCTGGCCTGAGGCCTGGCCTGAGGCCTGGCCTAGGGCCTGGCCTGAGGCCTGGCCTGAGGCCTGGCCTGAGGCCTGGCCTAGAGCCTGGCCTGAGCCTGGCCTGAGCCCAGGCCTGAGCCTAGGCCTGGCCTGAGCCTGGCCTGGAGCCTGGCCTGAGCCTGGCCTGAGGCCTGGCCTGAGCCTAGGCCTGGCCTGAGCCTGGCCTGAGCCTGGCCTGGCCTGAGGCCCTGGCCTGAGGCCCTGGCCTGGAGCCTGGCCTGAGGCCTGGCCTGAGCCTGGCCTGAGGCCTGGCCTGGGCCTGGGCCTGGCCTGAGGCCTGGCCTGAGGCCTGGCCTGGAGCCTGGCCTGGAGCCTGGCCTGAGCCTGGCCTGAGCCCCAGGCCTGAGCCTGGGCCTGGCCTGAGGCCCTGGCCTGGAGCCCTGGCCTGGAGCCTGGCCTGGGCCTAGGCCTGGCCTGGAGCCTGGCCTGAGCCTGGCCTGAGCCTGGCCTGAGGCCCTGGCCTGGAGCCTGGCCTGAGGCCTGGCCTGAGGCCTGGCCTGAGGCCCTGGCCTGGAGCCTGGCCTGAGCCCTGGCCTGAGCCTGGCCTGAGGCCTGGCCTGGAGCCTGGCCTGAGGCCTGGCCTGGAGCCTGGCCTGAGGCCTGGCCTGAGGCCTGGCCTGAGGCCTGAGCCAGCCTGAGGCCCTGGCCTGAGGCCTGGCCTGGGCCTGGCCTGAGGCCTGGCCTGGAGCCCTGGCCTGGAGCCTGGCCTGAGCCTGGCCCACAGGCCTGAGCCTGAGCCTGAGCCTGGCCTGAGGCCTGGCCTGGAGCCTGGCCTGAGGCCTGGCCTGAGCCTGGCCTGAGGCCTGGCCTGAGGCCTGGCCTGAGGCCTGGCCTGAGGCCTGGCCTGAGCCTGGCCTAGGCCCCAGGCCTGGCCTAGAGCCTGGCCTGGAGCCTGGCCTGAGGCCCACAGCCTGGAGCCTGGCCTGAGCCCCTGGCCTGAGGCCTGGCCTGAGCCTGGCCTGAGGCCTGGCCTGAGCCTGAGCCTAGGCCTGGCCTGAGCCTGGGCCTGGGCCTGGCCTGAGGCCTGGCCTGAGGCCTGGCCTGGAGCCTGGCCTGGAGCCTGGCCTGAGGCCTGGCCTGGAGCCTGGCCTGAGGCCTGGCACTAGGGCCTGGCCTGGGCCTGGCCTGAGCCCTGGCCTGGGCCTGGCCTGAGCCTGGCCCAGAGCCTGGCCTGGGAGCCTGGCCTGAGCCTGGCCTAGGGCCTGGCCTGAGCCTGAGCCTGAGGCCTGGCCTGAGCCTGGCCTGGAGCCTGGCCTGAGCCCTGGCCTGAGGCCTGACAGCCTGGAGCCTGGCCCCTGAGGCCTGGCCTGAGGCCCTGGCCTGAGCCTGGCCTGGAGCCTGGCCTGGAGCCTGGCCTGAGCCTGGCCTGAGCCTGAGCCCACAGCCTGGCCTGGGCCTGGCCTAGGGCCTGGCCTGAGCCTGGCCTGAGCCTGGCCTGAGCCTGAGCCTGGCCTACAGGCCTGGCCTGGGCCTGGCCTGAGCCTGGCCTGGGCCTGGCACCAGCCTGGGAGCCTGGCCTAGAGCCTGGCCTGAGGCCCTGGCCTGAGCCCCAGGCCTGGCCTGGAGCCTGGCCTGGAGCCTGGCCTGAGGCCCTGGCCTAGAGCCTGGCCTGAGGCCTGGCCTGAGCCTGGCCTGAGCCTGGCCTGAGGCCTGGCCTGAGGCCTGGCCTGGGCCTGGCCAGAGCCTGGCCTGAGGCCCTGGCCTGAGCCCTACAGCCTGAGCCTGGCCTGAGGCCTGGCCTGAGGCCTGGCCTGGGCCTGAGCCTGAGCCTGGCCTGAGCCTGGCCTGAGCCTGGCCTGAGCCTGGCCTGAGGCCTGGCCTGGAGCCCTGGCCTGGAGCCTGGCCTAGAGCCTGGCCTGAGGCCTGGCCTACAGGCCTGGCCTGAGGCCTGGCCTGAGGCCTGGCCTGGGCCCTGAGCACTAGGCCTGGCCTAGAGCCTGGCCTGAGGCCTGGCCTGGAGCCTGGCCTGAGCCTGGCCTAGAGCCTGGCCTGAGCCTGGCCTGGGCCTAGGCCTGGCCTGAGGCCCTGGCCTGAGGCCCTGGCCTGGGAGCCTGGCCTGAGCCTGGCCTGAGCCCTGGCCTAGAGCCTGGCCTGAGCCTGGGCCTGAGCCTGAGCCTGGCCTGAGGCCTGGCCTGAGGCCTGGCCTGAGGCCTGGCCTGAGCCTGGCCTGAGGCCTGGCCTGGAGCCTGGCCTGAGCCTAGGCCTGGCCTGAGGCCTGGCCTGGAGCCTGGCCTGAGGCCTGGCCTGAGCCTGGCCTGAGCCTAGGCCTGAGCCTGGCCTGGCCTGAAGCCTGGCCTAGGGCCTGGCCTGAGCCTGAGCCTAGGCCTGAGCCTAGGGCCTGGCCTGAGGCCTGGCCTGAGGCCTGGCCTGAGGCCTGGCCTGAGGCCTAGCCTGAGCCTGGCCTGGGCACAGCCTGGCCTGAGGCCTGGCCTGGAGCCTGGCCTGAGGCCTGGCCTGGAGCCTGGCCTGAGGCCTGGCCTGAGCCTGGCCTGAGCCTAGCCTGAGCCTGGCCTGGAGCCTGGCCTGGAGCCTGGCCTGAGCCTGAGCCTGGCCTGAGCCTGGCCTGAGGCCTGGCCTGAGCCTGGCCTCAGGCCTGGCCTGAGCCTGGCCTAGAGCCTGGCCTGAGCCTGGCCTGGGCCTGCAGCCTGAGCCTAGGCCTGGCCTGAGCCTGGCCTGAGGCCTGGCCTGAGCCTGAGCCTGAGCCTGGCCTAGGCCTGGCCTAGGCCTGGCCTGAGCCTGGCCTAGAGCCTGGCCTGAAGCCTGGCCTGAGGCCTGGCCTGAGCCTGGCCTGAGCCTGGCCTAGAGCCTGGCCTGAGGCCTGGCCTGAGGCCTGGCACCCTGAGCCTGGCCTAGAGCCTGGCCTGAGCCTGGCCTGAGGCCTGGCACACTGGGCCTGGCCTGGGCCCTGGCCTGGGCCTGGCCTGGGCCTGGCCTGGCCTGGCCCCTGGCCTGGGCCTGGCCTGGGCCTGGCCTGAGCCCCTGGCCTGGGCCTGGCCTGGCCTGGGCCTGGCCTGGGCCTGGCCTGGGCCCTGGCCTGGAGCCCTGGCCTGGCCTGGCCTGAGCCTGGCCTGGGCCTGGCCTGACCCTGGCCTGGGCCTGGCCTGGGGCCTGGCAGCCTGGCCTGGGCCTGGCCCCTGGGCCTGGCCTGGGCCTGGCCTGGGCCTGACGCCTGGCCTGGCCTGGGCCTGGCCCTGGCCTGGCCCTGGCCTGGGCCTGGCCTGGGCCTGGCCTGGGCCTGGCCTGGGCCTGGCCTGGGCCTGGCCTGGCACCAGGCCTGGGGCTGGGCCCAGGCCTGGGCCTGGCCTAAAGGGCCTGGGCCTGGCCTGGCACTGGCCTGGAGCCCTGGCCTGGCCTGGGCCTGGCCTGGGCCTGGCCTGGGCCTGGCCTGGGCCTGGCCTGGCCTGGCCTGGGGCCTGGCCTGTACAGCTGGGCCTGGCCTGGGCCTGGCCTGGCCCTGGGGCCCTGAGCCTAGGCCTGGCCTGGCCTGGGCCTGACTAGGCCTGGCACAGGCCCTGGCCTGGAAGCCCACCAGCCTGGGCCCTGGCCCCAGGCCTGGCCCTGGGCCTGGCCTGGGCCTGGCCTGGGTACAGCCTGGGCCTGACACCAGGCTGACCAGGCCTGGCCTGGGCCTGGCCTGGGCCTGGCCTGAGCCTGGCCTAGGCCTGGCCTGGGCTGGCCTGGGGCTGTGGCCACCAGGCCTGGCCTGGGCCTGTATAGGCCTGGCCTGAGGCTGGCTTTTTCGGCCTGGCCCCTGAGCCTGGCCACAGCCTAGAGCCTGGCCTGGGCCTGGCCTGGGCCCTGGCCTGGGCCTGGCTGGGCCTGCCTGGCCTGGGCCTGGCCTGGGCCTGGCCTGGGCCTGGGCCTGGAAGCCTGGCCTGGGCCCTGGCCTAGGCCTGGCCTGGGCCTGGCCTGGGCCCTGGCCTGGGCCTGGGCCCACCAGCCCCCTGGGAGCCCTGGGCCTAGGCCTGGCCTGGCCTGGGCCTGGCCTGGGCCCAAAGGCCTGGCCTGGGCCCACCAGGCCTGGAGCCTGGCCTGGGCCTGGCCTGGGCCCTGGCCCTGGAGGCCTGGCCTGAGCCTGGCCCTGGCCTGAGCCAGGCCTGAGGCCACAGCCTGGCCTGGCCTGGGGCCTGACCTGAGCCTGGCCTGGCCTGGCCCTGGCAGAGCCTGGCCTAAGGCCTGACACAGGGCACTGGAACCTGGCCTAGGCCTGGCCTAGGCCTGGCCTGGGCCCTGGCCTGAGCCTGGCCCCTGGAAGCCCTGGCCTGGAGGCCTGGCCCCTGGAGGCCTGGCCTGGCCTAGGCCACAGCCTGAGCCTGGCCTAAGCCTGTGCCTGGAGGCCTGGCCTGGGGCCTGGCCTGGGCCTGGCCTGGGCCTGGCACAGGCCCTGGCCTGGGCCCCCTGGCCTGGGCCTGGAAGCTAGAGCCTGGCCTGGCCTGGCCTGGCCCCTGGGCCTGGCCTGAGCCTGGCCTAGGCCTGGGCCTGGCCTGGGCCTGGCCTGGGCCCTGGAGCTGTGGCCTGGCCTGGGCCCTGGCCTGGGCCCCACCAGCCTGGCCTGGCCTGGGCCCTGGGCTGGCCTGGCCTGGGCCTGGCCTAAGGCCCCTGGCCTGGGCCTGGCCTGGGCCCTGGCCTGGCCTGGCCTAGGCCTGGCCTGGGCCTGGCCTGGGCCTGGCCTGAGCCCTGGCCTGGGCCTGGGCCCCCAGGCCCTGGCCTGGGCCCTGGCCTGGGCCTGGCCTGGGCCTGGCCTGGGCCTGGCCCCTGGCCCTGGCCTGGGCCTGGGCCTGGGCCTGGCCCGGCCCCTGGCCTGGCCTGGCCTGGCCTGGGCCCTGGCCTGGGCCTGGCCTGGGCCTGGCCTGAGCCTGGCCTGAGGCCCTGGCCTGAGGCCCCAGCCTAGGCCTGGCCTGAGGCCTGGCCTGAGCCTGGCCTGAGCCCTAGCCTAGGCCTGGCCTAGAGCCTGGCCTGAGCCTGGCCTGGAGCCTGGCCTAGAGCCTGAGCCTGGAGCCTGGCCTGAGGCCTGGCCTGAGGCCCCAGGCCTGAGCCTAGCCTGAAGCCTGGCCTGAGCCCCTAGCCTGAGCCCTAGAGCCTGGCCTAGAGCCTGGCCTGAGGCCTGGCCTGAGGCCTGGCCTGAGCCTGGCACAAGCCCTGGCCTGAGCCTGGCCTGAGCCTAGGCCTGAGCCTGGCCTGAGCCTAGGCCTGAGCCTGAGCCTGGCCTGAGCCCCTGAGCCTAGAGCCTGGCCTGGAGCCTGGCCTGAGGCCCTGGCCTGGAGCCTGGCCTGAGGCCTGGCCTGAAGCCTGGCCTGGAGCCTGGCCTGAGGCCCACAGCCTGAGGCCTGGCCTGAGCCTGGCCTGAGGCCTGGCCTGAGGCCCTGGCCTAGGGCCTGGCCTAGAGCCTGGCCTGAGCCTGGCCTGAGGCCTGGCCTGAGCCTGGCCTGAGCCCAGGCCTGGCCTGGGCCTGGCCTGGGCCTGGCCTGAGCCCTGGCCTGGGCCTGGCCTGGCCTGGGCCTGGCCTGGAGCCTGGCCTGGCCTGGCCTGGCCTGGCCTGGGCCCCCTGGCCTGGAGCCCTGGCCTGGGCCCACAGTGGCTAGGCCTGGCCTGGCCTGGCCTGGGGCCTGGCCTGGGCCCTGGCCCTGGCCTGGGCCTGGCCTGGGGCCTAGCCTGGGCCTGTGAGCCTGGGCCTGGCCTGGGCCTGGCCTGGGCCTGGCCCCTGGGCCTGAGCCTGGAGCCCTGGCCTGGGCCTGGCCTGGCCTGAGCCTGAGCCTGGCCTAGGCCTGGCCTGGGCCTGGCCCCTGGGCCTGGCCTGGGCCTGGCCTGGGGCCTGGCCTGGGGCCTGGCCTGGGCCTGGCCTGGGCCCTGGCCTGGGCCTGGCCTGGCCTGGCCTGGCCTGGGCCTGGCCTGGGGCCTGGCCTGGCCTGGGCCTGGCCTGAGGCCCTGAGCCTGAGGCCTGGCCTGGGCCTGGCCTGGCCTGGGCCACCAGCCCCTGAGCCTGCCCTGAGCCTGGCCTGGCCCGAAGGGCTGGCCTGGGCCTGGCCTGGGCCCCACCTGGGCCTGGCCTGGGGCCCACCAGCCTGGGCCTGACACCAGGGGCCTGGCCTGGCCCCTGGCCCCTGGGGCCTGGCCTGGGGCCTGAGCCTGGGCCCCACCTGGCCTGGGGCCTGACGCAACAGGCCTGGCCCCCTGGGCCTGGCCCCTGGCCCACCAGGCCTGGCCTCAGGCCCTGGCCCCTGGGCCCTGGCCCACAGCCTGAGCCTGGCCCCAGGCCTGGCCCTGGCCTGGGGCCTGGCCCCTGGGCCCAGGCCTGGCCTCAGGCCTGGCCTGGGCCCTGGCCTGAGGCTGGCCTGGGCCTGGCCTGAGCCTGGCCTGAGGCCTGGCCTGGAGGCCTGGCCTGGGCCTGGCCTGGGCCTGGCCTGGCCTGGCCTGGCCTGAGCCTGGGCCCCAGCCTGGGAGCCTGACACTGGAAGCCTGGCCTGAGCCTGGCCTGGGCCTGGCCTGGGCCCCTGGCCTGGCCTGAGCCCTGGCCTGGAGCCTGGCCTGAGCCTGGCCTGGAGCCTGGCCTGGGCCTGAGCCTGGGCCTGGCCTGGCCCAGGCCTGGCCTGGGCCTGGGCCTGGGCCTGGCCTGAGCCTGGCCTGAGGCCTGGCCTGGGGCCTGGCCTGGAGGCCTGGCCTGGGGCCTGGGCCTGACCTAGGCCTGGCCTGGAAGCCTGGCCTAGGCCTGGCCTGGGAGGCCCCTGAGCCTGGCCTGGGCCCAAGCCTGGGCCCTGGCCTGGGCCTGGCACCAGGCCTGGCCCCTGAGCCCTGGCCTGGGCCTGGCCTGGAGCCTGGCCTGGGCCTGGCCTGGGCCTGGCCTGGGCCTGGCCTGGGCCCTGGCCTGGCCTGGCCTGAGCCTGGGCCTGGCCTGGGCCTGGCCTGGGCCACCTGCACCAGGCCTGGCCTGGCCTGGGCCTGGCCTGGGGCTAGCCTGGAGCCTGGCCTGGGCCTGACACTGGGCCTGGCCTAGGCCTGGCCTGGGCCTGGCCTGGTACAGCACCAGGCCTGGCTGGAAGCCTGGCCTGGAAGCCTGACACCAGGCCTGGCACAGGCCCTGGCCTGGGCCTGGCCTGGGCCTGGCCTGAGCCCCTGGCACCAGGCCTGGCCTGGGCCTGGCCTGAGCCTGGCCTGGAAGCCTGAGCTGAGCCTGGCCTAGGCCTGGCCTGAGCCTGGCTGCAGGCTGGCCTGGGCCTGGCCTGGGCCTGGCCTGGGCCTGGCCTGGGCCTGGCTAGGCCTGGCCTGAAGCCTGGCCTAGAGCCCACAACACAGAGCCTAGCCTAGCCTAAGCCCTGGCCCCTAGAGCCTGGCCTAGAGCCTGGCCTGGCCTGACCTGGCCTGGCCCCACCTGGCCTGGCCTGGGCCACAGCCCCTGGCCCTGGCCTGGCCTGAGCCTGGCCCCTGGGCCTGGCACAAGGCCTGGCCTGGGGCCTGGCCTCAGGCCTGGCCTAGGCTGAGCCTGGGGCCTGGCCTGGGCCTGACACAGAGCCTGGCCTGGCCTGGGCCTGGCCTGGGCCTGGCCTGGCCCACAACCTGGAAGCCCACAGCCTAGGCCTGGCCTGAGCCCACCTGGGCCTGGCCTGAGCCTGGCCTGGAGCCTGCCCCATTTACCAGCCTGAAGCCTGGCCCTGGAAGCCTGGAGCCCTAGCCTAGGCCTGGCCTGGGCCTGGCCTGGGCCTGGCCCTGGGCCTGGCCTGAGCCCTGGCCTGGGCCCTGGCCCCTGAGCCCTGGCCTGGAGCCTGGCCTGGAGCCTGGCCTGGCCCTGGGCCTGGCCTGGCCTGACACTGGCCTGGCCTAGGCCTGGCCTGAGCCCCACCAGCCAAAGAAATGTGGAGCTTGGAAAGAGCTTGGCATTTCTGGAGAGCTTGAGGAAATGGCAGAAAATAACTAGTAAAATCTGGGAAAAAACTTAAGAAATAACTGGGGCAACTGGTGAATCTGGGAAAAACTTGTAAATACTTGAAATATCTAGAAAAAACTTACCAAAAAGAACTGAAAAATCTGGGAAAAACTTGAAAAATTGAAGTTTTCTTCGATTCCGATCTCAAAAATGTCCAAAAGTTGCTCTCGATCGTCGTAAAATGTCGCGAAACGCGTCAAAACGTGACGAAAAAATGAAAAATTCGAAAAACTTGGAAAAATTTCAAAATTTGAAAAATTCAAAAAAGCTCCAAAAGTTGGTCTAGATCGTCGTAGTAATGTGAAACATTAAAGGCAATGACGAAAAAATAGAAAAAATTTCGAAAAAACTTGGAGAAATTTCAAAATTTTGAAAAAAATTCAAAAAGCTCCAAAAGTTGGTCTAGATCGTCGTAAATGTCGCAAACGTCCAAAAAACTTGTGACAAAAAATAGAAAAAATTTCGAAAAAACTTGGAGAAATTTAGTACAAAAATTTAAAAAAGCTCAAAAAGTTGTGACGAAAAAATAGATCAAAAGGCCTGGCCTAAACCTAACCTGGCCTGGCCTAACCTGGAAAAACCTAAAAACCTAAAAGCCTTGAGCCTAGCCTGGGCCTAGTAAAATCCTGAAAAACCTGAAAATAACCTGAAAAAAAAGTCTGGGAAAAAACTTGGAAAATAACTTGAAAATATCTGGTAAAAACTTGAAAAAAACTTGAAAATAACTAGTAAAAAAACTTGGGAAAAACTAAAAAAATGTTTTTTTCCGAACTTGAAAATAACTAGTAAAATCTAGGAAAAACTTGAAAATACTTGAAAATATCTGGAAAAAAACTTGTAAAAAACTTGAAAAAATAGGAAAAACTTGAAAAATTGAAGTTTTCTTCGATTCGGATCTCAAAAAAATGTCCAAAAAGTTGCTCTCGATCGTCGTAAAATGTCGCGAAACGTCAAAAAACGTGACGAAAAATAGAAAAAATTTCGAAAAAAAAACTTGGAAAAAATTTCAAAATTTTGAAAAAATTCAAAAAAAATGTCAAAAAAGTTTGTTTCAAATGTCGTAAAATGTCGAGAAACGTCTAAAAAACTCGACAAAAAAATACAAAAAATTTTCGAAAAAACTTTGAAAAAATTTCGAAAAAAATTCAAAAAAAAAGCCAAAAAAGTTTGTCTCAAACGACTCGAAATATCATGAAACGTCAGAAAACTTGACAAAAAAGTACAAAAATTTTCGAAAAAACTTGGAATTTTCAAAAAAAAATTCCAAAAAATGTTGAAAAAAGTTTATCTCAAACGACGTAAAATCTCACGAAACGCCTAGAAAACTTAAAAAAAAATACAAAAAATTCGAAAAAAAAATTCAAAAAAAATTCAAAAAATTCAAAAAAAATACACGTGACTCAAAAAACTCGCGGAATTCGATTAGTAACAAAAAAACAAAAAAAACGCAAAAAAATCAATTTTATTAAATTTCTGCTATAAAAAAACAAAATGAGTTGAGAGACACTGCTTCCCATGCTACACGATACGAAACGAAATAATCGCAAAAAATCAACTAAATTGCAACAAAAACTACTGGATCCGATTCCTCTCGATAAAATACACCCCTCGATCGCATCTTTTCCCCCTGCACCCCCTCAAATTCACGAAATTCCTCCAAAAAAAAGAAAAAAAAATTCAAAACTAAAAATCAACAAAATGAGTTGAGCGACACTGCCTCGGCCCATTCACATCGTCGCAAATGTAAAATTCACAAAAAATCAAAAAAAATCAATAAAAATCGCAAAAATCAAAACAAATAAATTAAATTCAATTAAAAGCTGCTAAATTCTAGCCAAATTAACAAAAAATCAAAAAAAACAACAAAAAAAACAAAAAACAAAAAAACAGAAAACAAAAAAACAAAAAAATTTCCATAAATAATTGAAAATTGCGATCCATTCTCGCTAAATAATTGAAAATCGTACTCGATTATGCAAAAAAATACAAAAAAATCGAAAAAAAATCGAAAAAATTCAATTTAATAAAATAACTGTCTCAGCCCATTCACATCGCTGCAAACGTAAAATTCAATAAAAATCAACAAAAATCGATAAAAAATCTATTAAATTCAATTAATCGCTACTAAATTCTAGCCGAATTAACAAAAAATACAAAAAAAAAAAAAATCGAAAAATTACAATTTCATTAAAATTACCTGCCTCGGCCCATTCACATCGGTGCCAACTAAAAAATTCACTATAAATCATCGTAAATTCAATTAAAAACTGATAAATTCTATCCCAATTAACAAAAAAAAAACAACAAAAAACAACAAAAAAACAACAAAAAACGAAAAAACGACTAAAAATCGGTTATGACAAAAAAAGCAAAAAAAACAAAAAAAAAAAGCAAACAAAAAACTCCAAAAAATGGAAAAAACAAAAAAAAAACGCGTAAAAACAACAAAAAAAAGCTCCCACTAAACTCTCAAGAAAATTAAAAAAAAAACAAAAACAAAAAAAAAAAAAAAAAAAAGAAAAAAACGAAAAATCTCCCAAAAAACAAAAAACGAAAAAAGCTCTCCAACGAAAAAAAACAAAAACGAAAAAAACGAAAAACGAAAACGAAAAAAAAAAAAAATCGAAAAAACGAAAAAACGAAAAAAACGAAAAACGAAAAAAACCTGCTCCGAAAAAAGCAAAAAAAAAACGAAAAAAAAAAAAAAAAAAACTCACACCGCGTAAACTCTAAAAAAAAAAAAAACGAAAAAACGAAAAAAAACGAAAAAAACGAAAAAACGAAAAAAACGAAAAAACGAAAAAAAACGAAAAAAAAAAACAAAAAAAAAAAACCGCGTAAAGCTCTAAAAAAAACAAGCTCCGAAACTCCTGCAAACGGAAAAACGAAAAAAACAAAAAAACGAAAAAAATGCTCCAAAATCTCCCCATCCAAGCAAAAAAAGCTCACCTGCTCCGAAAAAACGGAAAAAACGAAAGCTCCGAAAAAACAAAAAAAAAAACAATTAAAGCAAAACAAAGAAAGGTTCAGGTTAGACTCAAGGCAGCTACACGTAAGGTTCGGGGTAGGTTTAGACCAGTACATTTTGTAGGTTCCGGGTTGCAAAACTTTTGCAACAGATATGCAGAAAATTCTACGGGCTTAAAATTCAAATAACAAAGAAACGACAAAGCATGTTCTCGATGCGAGAATCGGGCTAAGACCCACCAAAACCGATAGCCCCCCTCCGGAAGGCTATCGGCTTACATGAGTCTTCGCCCGGTCTCACATCAGCTTTCTACTACTACCGCGAGTCGCGAAACCCCGACCCCCGGCAAGGGCGACGCCGGCTCCCGCCGCCGCCGCCCCAGCCGGTCGGGCCGGCTCGCCGGGCCGCCCCGCCGGCCCGCCCTCTGGGCGCACCCCGATCCGCACCCCGGACGCCGCGACCGCGACCCGCTGTGCCACCAAATTCGCCCCGACCGATCCGGCCGGCCCACCGGGCCGACCCACCCGAACCACCCCAGCCGACCCACCCCCTACGCACCCCCCATCAATCCCACCCGAATCGCCACCCAACCGCGACCGCTAGCCGCCGCAAATTCGCCCCGACCGATCCCGGCCGGCCCACCCAGGCCACCCCAGCCAGCCCCACCCCCCCCAGTCCCACCCCTACGCGCACCCCCTATATACTCCCTGCTCCGGTACCGGCGCAGCCCACCGCTCCCCGGCGACCGCCGCGATTCCGCCGCACCCGCCCCGGCCAGCCGCGGCCCACCCCTCGCCAACCCTGCCACCCCACCCGCCCCGTACGCCCGCGACCCCCGCTCCGAAATCCGCACCCCCCATCCAAAAAGCCACCCCGGCCGCGAGCCGCCGCGAATCGCCGTGCCTCCGACCGGCCGATGCGCCGCGTCCACCGACCGTTTCGATTCCTCCGGCCAAAACTCCGCTTCCCCTCGAAGCTGCTCCGAAATCAAGTCCAAGAGTGAAAAACACCGAAAAATACGAAAATTTCAAAAACAAACTCCCGGCCCGTCGCCCAAACGCCTTTTCTTATTTTTCCATCGGAAAAAAGAAACACTCGGAAGAGATTCCACTGACGAAAACTTGCACTTTTCGCTTTCAGAGCAACTTGCAAATTTTTTCCGCTATCTACACCTATGAATTCGCCCCACTCTGTGTCCTCGACTTCTCCTATTCCGACTTACCTTTAAGCAGCTCTCACACCGTTCTCTTTTAATGTTCTTTCTGAGAGACCAGCGATCTCTCCTACATGTTACGTGTTACATTTTACATGTTACATTTTACATGTTACATTTTACATTTACATTTTACATTTTACAACTTAACGATAAACTTGTGTCTTATAAAGCTATAAATACAGAAAATATCGTACAAAAGCTACATTTTACAAATAAAATTCCACATCCAGTATACGACATACGCAATTGTTCATACGTGTTCAATTGTTCGCAAAATACGTAACAAATTATATCTGTCAAATAAATAAATAATAATATCGATTATTTCACTCAAACGCAAAAAATAAATCCACAAAACGTAACAGATAATTCGCAAAGTATCAAATTAACGTACAAATTGCAAATATTTCGTACTATTGCAAATAAACGTAAAAGAGTTCCAGTTTTTACTGGTGCATTTTGCTTTACGTGCAACGTTCCGTAAGAACGATTCGATAAATGATGATACAACGAGATACGTGTCACGAAATTAGATAAAAATAAAGAAAAATTATTTCGTACTACTCCAATAAATCAATAAATCCAATAAATCAGTCAAATATCGTTTAACGTCTCTTCGAATTACACGAATAATCCATAAATAATCCAACGTTTCACATCCATCAACCATAAACGTACATTTTAATTTTACTTCTAGTTTTACTTTTTTAGCTTTAGCTTTAGTTTTCGTTTTCATTTCAAACTAGCTTCTCTCGAAATATACATGATACAACGTTGCATAAAAATGATATAATCAAATACATATAGATAACGATAAATGATAATTAATCAAATAATATAAATATTTCACAGAATATAAATAAATCAGTCAAATATCATTTAACGTCTCTTCAAATTAAATTAAATAATAATCCATACAAACGTTTCGCGTCAATCGACAATTTACTGTTAGTTTTAGTTTTAGTTTTAGTTTTAGTTTTAGTTTTAGTTTTCGTTTTCAACTAGCTTTTCTCAAAATATACAGTCAACATTCTATATAAATGATTCAATAAAATACATGTCGAAATTACATATAGATAAAAGATAAAAATTATTTCGTGCAAACATCGTTTGAACGTGTCTTAAAATTACACGACAAATACATTTTAACTCTTGGTTTTACACTTGCTTTTACTTTTACTTTCAAATTTTACTCTCGTTTTAGATTTACTTTAGACTAGCTTTTTAGATTTACTTTAGACTAGCTTTTCTCAAAATGAACGTGCGACCTTCTATAAAAATAATCTAACAAATGACTGTACGATGAAATACATATAACGATTAAATAAGAATTAAACATTAAATACCTCACAGAGTATAAAATTATTCAAGTCCATATCACTCCAATAAATCATTCGAGTATCATTTCACTTTTAGTTCAGACTTCAGTTTTTCCCAACGTCTAACGCGTACATTCTACAAACACTTTACAAATGGTAACGCCATAAAATATAAAATATAAAATATGAAATATCAAATATCAAATATCAAATATCAAATATCAAATATCAAATATGAAATATGAAACATGAAATGCTCCAATCAAATATTCCACGAAAACGTAAATTTCAATTTTACTTTTACTTTTAGTCTTAGTTTCAGTTTAGACTAGCAATAAACTGTATTACGATAAAATAATGCAGGAGTAAAATACGATTCCAGAACGTCTTAACATTTTCTCAAATCAAATTTCTAAATTTCAACTACAAAGTCAAATATACGTAAAATTTTCTTCTAGTATTTTAACTTTCAATTCATATTTCATATTCATACTTTACATCTTACATTTTACATTTCCTTCAATAGCTTTATATTTCTAATCCATCTATTCATAGAATATTTACTCTGTAAATATTCTCTCATAAATATTTTCCTATTTTATTCAATATATTCTACTCCACTATTTCTATTTCACTTCAACCTTTTTATATTTCATAATTCTATTTCATATTTTTATATTTCATTCGTCTAGTTTTGTCTTATGAGTCTATTCATGAAAATATTCCATTCTCTCTACAAATTATTTTCATATTTCGTTATTTGCCAATTGCATACTCCCTATATTTCACTCCAACATTTGCTATTTCATCTTCTTTTTCCTATTCGTTCCATCATTTGTCTATCAAATCACTGTTAAACATAATATCCAAGAATTCTACAAATATTTCCATCTTCTACTTTCGCGCAAACGATAAACGTAACGATCACTTCGTTCCATACTTTCGCGCAAATTTCGTTCCATCATTTCGCAATTTCGTCAAATATTCCGGAATCAAAACAAAACTATTTCAACGATTCGCATTGCAAATATTTAGCTTTCAGTTCAATCATCTTCCGAGCAAGTACGAATCGTAGGGCAACAAATCATACAAAAAGTAAGCGCCGCGATAAAGTAGCGAAGCCACATTTTAGCAAGTAAAATTTTTCCTCTACGTACAATAAAAACGTTCTCTAAAGTTTCCAACTTGATAAATTAAAGATATCAAAATAACGTCCAGAGTATTTACAAAAATACAAAACATACGACGTAAAAAGTAAAATATTTCTTACTCCGTTTCCATATTTTAACATGCTATTCTACTCCAACACGCTCCTAGTTCATTGTCTTCCTTCATTTCAACATTTCATATTTT